>JASDQU011402800.1:16556-33079 GCA_032191745.1 Picea mariana | reverse complement strand
TGTCATGAATTTAAGCTACATACCCCTTTTTCTTGGATTTTTCGAAGGAACATTGCTAAACAAATAAAAAAATATGAACTTTAAAACATATTCCCTCATGAATTATATTTCCAATGGATGTACCCATGCCTCAATCTGATTTTTAAGTTGATATTTATGGCTTTATGAAATCAACAATTTTACTCATTTTTGCACTATTTTAATAGTACCAAAAATCTCAAGGGCTGCCTTCTTCCTATTGTAGAAGAAAATATGGTGAGAACTAGAAAACTTTATATCGAGCGTTGATAACATTCATGATTTTTAATACACATCAACTCTCATATTTAGGATCTGACACTCCCTCCAACTTTTGCATCAATTTAAATTTTCCAATTTGTCCCTTTTGCATTTCTTCCGGAGTTAGAATTTTTTTACCAAAAATGGCTATCTCCCAAATAGAGCAAAATTCGAAAAATCCCCTCAAGACAAAGTTGTTCATATGGATGAGTAGATAAAAAGTTGTCGAAATAATTTTTTTTGGAAAAGTGATCTAGGGTCCCTTTTCTTCCTCTGAAGTTTTCGAAAATCCCGCACCCGAAAATAATGGATTTTTCCCTATTTCAGCATTTCCACTACACACTCCTTTGAATTTTGTCGAGAGGACAAATGTGTATCTTCGTGCCTTCTTTTTGAGCCATCTATCAAAATTTCACCCTTTTTTGGGCCTTGATTATCGAGCACGACCCACACCTTCAAAAGTCATTATTTTACGTTTTTTCGGAAAATAGAAGTAAAATTAGCCAATGGTCCTCACTAGCATTCTTGTAGCCCTCATTACCACGAAGATACACCTAAAATTTCATCCAAAATTGAGTTTAAATGATCTTGTTATTCCCAAAACAAGTTTTGGGCTCCAAACTTAATTTTTATTTATTTTTGTAAATTTCCAGTTTTCTCCTTCCATTTCCTCTTCTTCTTCCTTCCTCCCTTTCTCTCCTCTTCTATTCTTCTTCTCTTATTTCTTTTTCTTTCCCTTCTTTCTCCTTTGATGGCAATCAAAATCTCATTTCCATCGATGTATTAGCATCTGGATCTCTTCCACTCGTTGACGTATCAACGTTGTTATTGCACAAGTTGTAGGTTGGGAAAAGCCCGACCCAACCACCAATTGGTGATAACTTAGAGAGAACCTACCCACTGTCACCTTAGGCAGGTGTTCCCGTCACTTTAGAGGTGAGGTAGTCACTTCAAGGGGGGACTCTCGATGACCCTAGGGGGATTGAGACGAAAAATGAGATGTATGGATGGATGCCCCTAAAGGTCAATTCTAAATGGTAGAGGGAACTTGGAAATGAATCTTAGGAAAGGCTTGGGGTTACCAATGCTTTGAGTGATCTGCTGAGAGAAGAATACATGCCCGAGACACAATGAAAACCAAGCATACAATGTAGTATGTTAGGTGGACAAGCAAGTTAAGCTTGTTGTCCCTAATTTCATAAACAATCAATGATGTATATAAGCACATAAAATATAATAGGAGCTGCAAAATAAGTGCTAAAAGTCTAATTGAATAAGCAAGAGACAAGCCAGTAAAGACTAGTTTAACTCAACAATGATAAAGCAAGACTTTAGCATAAAATCAAGGCTGCAACAAAAAGCTTATTGCAGTGATATTTATCAGCCTTATGGCTGTAGAAAACCAATCCTTATAACAAAAAAACCAGTCAATGGAAATCACTTCAAACTAGCTCAAAAAGTGTGCTAGGGTTAGTAGTTTGTTAGGGCAAAGTTGTAGCCAATTCCTAGGGTTAGTTTAGGCGTTATCTAGGGTTAAAGGGTTAGATTTCTGCAACCCTATTGGTTGTATTTTAGTTTTGTAACAACGACAAGTTTTAATGGTTGAAAGAGGACGCCTCAATGAGGCAAGATATCCTAGGGCTCAAGGAACAATGTCCAAGTGAGAGAACTTCAAGACCTTGACTTTTAACGTTTACCAAGGCAACAATTTATTTCTCCAATGCAACAAGTGATGACTAGTTCCTTTAATGGTTGGGTTAATGGATTCAAGAAAATAATAAGCTAGAGGTACTATATTCCTTGGGGGTGTAAACCCTTTTACTCCCCAAGGCAAGTATCCCTAGCTAGGGTTTTGTAACATCCCCAGCCACCAACAGAGCTAGGCGATGCCACTACTCAGCTCTGACTTAGCTGCGATACCAAACTGTAACATCCCCGACCATTGAACAGGTCGAGTAACACTACCACGCGGAACATTCACATATAAATATATAACATGCATTTTAATCGAAATAAAACACATAACACAGAGTTACTGCTACCATACAGATTCAAATGTAATAGACAATAATTCATATACACAACGGAATACATGATAACATTCAAGCATCACAGGCATGCATAATATAAAATTAAGCACATAAATGATACTTATCTTTCAACTGGAATAACAACATCAACTGCGTGCAGACCTTCCACGAACGTCCTAGCCATAAACCATGTTACTCATCATGCTCAGCAGTGGGTCACCCCCAAGCTGCGACTAAGCTCCACCCAGGGCAAGGGATTCCTAGACTAGGCTGAGGTTACAGGAAAATGCACAGTGCAACTCGAAGGATTCTCTCTAGGAGCCCTCTTACATCCACTACTCTTGGACTCTCATTCCCCACATGCATGTTCCACCAGGGAGTATACATCTTCACTGTCACACAGTCCATTGACTACTTCACCTCCCTCTTAGGGTCTTGACAACAAGCTAGATCAGGAATTCTCAGAGCTCTGTAGTTGGTGCTGGACTCTCTCTAGGAGAAAACCACTTCCCAGCAAACTCTCTCACCTGGAGAGAGTTGCCCACATGCCGGACAACCTGCCTCTTCAACCATGGGCCTGGCAACCCGCTTCTTCAACCAGTTACTACTCAATTCCCGCAAGGTAAGGATAATAACACATCAACAACATTCAGTTAACTCATGGGCGACAACAGCTAGAGGGAAATTTGGGCATGGACATCCAAAAACAACAACAGTCCCACTAAGACGCAACACAGCTCAGGTAATACACAGGACAACAACCCAAACGGTTAAGGCACAAACTCAGATTTGCCTTGTAGATAAACCTGGGTTCACGAGACACACAGGTCAGATTTTCCCTTCCCACTGGTTTCTCAGATGTGCGAGGTTGTGCAGAGGGTAGATGCAGAGGCCAATGAGTTCAGGTGGAGGATTGAAGAATGAGAGAGCTCCCCCCAACACGACCGACTCATCAGTTTTAACTGCATGTGCCCAGGTCGACACTTGTGTTCCTGGAGATGCATGAGTTTCACTCAGCACACGTTCCCTTTACAGAAACTTAGGACAACACTCAACATGTCCACCTTAGCCTTTAGGAAATAATAATAAATTATTATCCCCTTTAGAGGTAAGCCCCCTAGCTTATACCCTAGGCCCACACACTTAGCCTCCTCCCTTACCCAACCATGTGGAAGCTTGTTCCCCCATCACTCTTTCTTCGTGGTCGGTTTACATGCAATGATGTTTTTATATTAACAAAGTGCATAATTACATGTACAAAACAGGCTCTTCGCCTTTAACACCTAGGCTCTCCGGCCTACTTGCACATAAGCTTACCAACTTACAATTGCTTGGCTCACCAACCTACAAAACATGTTTACAATACATAGATATAACTGGGGCTCGTCCTTGGGGATATTGTAATCCCCTTCCCTTGTTTTTGCTCTATCCTCAGTGCAACTCTCTACATAGCATCAACAAGATTTCCAAAATCTTCCAAAAATATGTGGGTATTATGCCCGCATAGCATTCTCATGCTCCCATGTCTCGTCCCCAAGACCGTACCAGGTCCACTAGACCTTCACAAGCCCCATGGCTCGATTCTGGAGCTATTTGCTCTTTCGGGTCCAATATGCACACATGATGCACTTGCAAGATGCCTTCTTGCTCCACCTAAATCACATTCCAATCAATAGCATGATTAGCATCAAGATGCCTTCTTGCTCCACCTAAATCACATTCCAATCAATAGCATGATTAGCATCGGGTATAAATTTCTTAATCAATGAAACATGAAACACATTATGTACATTCATGGATGCAGGTAATGCAAGCATATATGCAATGTATATATATGTATATACAGGCAATTCTAATAACATTATAACCTGTATACAAGATACACAACATACAATAAATAGAGAATTGTACTTATCTTTTGATTGAGAAGACCTTCCACATCAACCTGATCTAGACCAAGGTACCAAACCTCAACAACACTCCAACCAACGGTCTCTCTTCCCCACATACCTTTCCCACCCCAGAAGTGTGCACCTTCACTGTCACACAGTCCATCGACTGCTACACCTCCCTTTCCTTGGGCTTCAACAACAGGTCGGCTCAGGAAGTCTCAGAGCGCCGTGGCTCCCGGAGTTCCAACTACTCTTAGAGATTTCCAATCAACATCTTCCCCAAGCTACTCTTTGTAGTCAACATTCTAACTTTTATCAACATCATCTCATCTGCATCACCCACATGCAGTTATCATGAGAAAACATAAAATAATTTATTTAGAAACTCAAACTTAGTTCAAAGGGAATTCATCTTTTCCCCAAAACATGAAATTTTATTTCATAATTCATGTTGGTTGTTGCCATATTGGGATTGCAACCTTCCTTGTGGTTTTCCACAAGCACCAAACTGCATACCATTTTCCTGCAAGGCTTCATCTTGCATACTGCCAACAATTGTCAATATTTCCTGTACATCATAATTCAATTGCAATATGTATAGAACCATATGCAGTGAACTTAGAATTGTCTGCATCTAGCAATTCAATCATGATTACCAAACAATTTAATAAAATAGAATGACTCGTCATTCTCTGCATATGCATCATATGCATGTTCACAGTAATATATGTAAGTTCATAACTTCTTTTTCTGAACAAGAAAATTTCCTATAGTCAATGCTCATGTGACTACTTGACTTGCAACTTTCATGTTGCAATGTCTAACACCTCCCTGAAATGTCCTCAACTTAATAAGTTAACAACATTTCAACTGTTAGTAACAATTATTTCCATGCAATAATATATATGCATGTACTTAAAAAACTCATTCAGCCATTGCATTTAGTAAACAATTCTATCTCTTACTATGCATGAGTGCAATTCTCAGTGCATACTTATTCAATGCACCTTGCATTGAATTACATAATGCTCTTTATCTCAGCCATGTATCTCACCATCCATGAGTTGGAATTCTGGCCAATGTGTTGACATAGTCTCCACACACTTCCTATTGTCTTCCCAATTAATTGGATGCCTTCCTTTTCGACCCGAACACTACACCAAGAATATAATTCTGTGTTGTTCATTAGTGTTAGCAAAAAGGTTACAGTCCAAGTTTGATTTAAAGGTAGGAAGCTTTTAGTACCTGTGTGGCTCATAACCTTTCCATATCCGTACCTTGCCATATCCAACCATGTCCTAGTCTCATACATGACTAGCTTACTCACATTCATTCCTATAACAAGTTCTTATCTTTTAGTTCTTTGGTTATTACCCCATAACCAAATTAACATGACATTCTACTATGTAAGTGTGTGCATTCAAAAGCTAAAATCTTTGAATTAATACATGCCTCTAGCCTTTACCACATCCAGTGGTATGCATTCAATATTATAATCATGTGATTTTATAAGATAACTCTGGCTGAGGAAATTCTTACCTAAATTTCCTTTCAACAATTATGCAAAAAGAGTAATAAAAACTCATACCTGCATGACTGTCATTAATAAATTTTATACTACCTGAAAGTTTGATGGTAGTAGAAGCTTTCATGCTTCTTTTATCAAACTTATAACCAACACTTCATCTCTCTGTTGCTTCCCTCCTTATGCAACAACATCACCACCAACACTTGCAAACATGCAAGCATTCTTTCCTCTGGCTGACTCAACAAGTCGTAACATCCTTGCTGCCACAAAAATTGCAACAACTTTTCCTTGTTGATCCCATAAGTCTTCAATTCTTTCTGGATTCCTGTATCTTGTTGTGCTCTCATTGTAGTCACCGTACATGACTATTTCTTCCCTGAGCACTTTCGATGCAGTGCCCCTACCTCAGCGGGGTCTGCTGACCTCCTGGTGAAAGGACCTTTCAATCTTCTGAGTCGAATTGACTCTTTAGGCTCGTGATTGAACCCAAAACAATTATACACAGGCCCCCTTTTCTCCTTTAGGCACAGGTCCTAAACCCGCGGGCTTATTCCTGCGCGCTTCCAAAACTCCAAGTTTCAGGCGCTAGCACCTTTTACATTAGCCCTTTCCTTCATATGACTCTGGGCTATGACCTCATGGAAAAGTGTGATTGTGGGCGTGGGCAAGAGTGGTTTTAGGCCAACTCGCTTTTCGCCCCGCAATTCAACTCCAACTGCCACACATCACTTTGTTAAAACCGTGGTCTAAATTGTAGCCCGCTCTCAGATTTTTAACATCCGAGCAAGTTCTGGCCCCGCAATCTAGCTCGTCCGTCGATCTCCAATCCCTTGGCGATGATCCACAATCAACGACTGCTATCTATCTCCCCTTTTCTACCTTCTTTCCTCCTTCCACACGCGATCCCAGATCTACACGATCTGTCGACACGTAGCTCCCTTCCAAATCAACAACTACGGTTGATTTCGACTCTTTGGCCCTTGGGACTTTCAATTCTCAACTATCTTATTTTCCCTGTATGACAATATTCCGGAGTGGAAGATCTAATGACACCTGTCCTCAACAATCAGATGGTTCTGATGAACTTCGGCTCTCCGGCCTTCGGGAGTTCTCACGTCTTCACACACACAAATCTCCGGAGTGAATTTCCCCGGAGTGACAGATCTCTAGCCATGCATCCTCTCCAATTAAATGACCCTGATTCTCTTCGAAACTTCAGCTCTTCCGACCAATACCAGATCAACTGTCCTTCGACCTCCTCCTCGATCAACGATCGAGATCTCCTTCGGGACTTCGACGCTTTCACCCTCTGCTTTCCTCCGGAGTGCTCCATACCTGGAGTTCCAGATCTAGCGCCACGCGTCCACTTTCAAATCAATGTCTGTCCAATGGAGTGAGTCTCCATCCTCCACGTGTCTCCTCGCAGATCAATGATCCACTTTCCTACCTTCGGATCAATGACCCTTAGATGTTTTGGGCTTAGGCAATTTCAAATCTCAAACTAAAATCTTGAAGCAATTCCTTTGTTCTGCTGGATGTTGATCTAACGGTCCAGGATCCTCCCCACAGCTGATCTGACGGCTGCTGTCGCTCCTCCTCTTGAGCTTTTGACTTCTTCCGCTGTGGAATATTTTTTCAGTTTTCAAAGGCTTCGACCTTTGACCTTTCTCCTGCAAGTCTGCCTCTTGGATCTCATCTTTTCTCTCATAAGCGTTATCTCTTCTGAGCTTTAGGACTTAGAATGAGTCTGTATCCCATGCACTCACTGCGTTATCTCTTCTGAGCTTTTCGAATTACTCAGACTCCTAAGGGTCTTGGCCCTTCTATTTCCTTTCAAAGGAAAATTGTGTGCCCTCCTAGCAACCTCCTGCTCAAAGCACACCTTGCTGAGTATTTTTGATAGAGTGTTTAATATCTATGTGAGTATCTTCCTCTGATACTCTTCTCCCTGAAATTGACAAAGAGTTGTCTCTGTGCACACTTGCACTTGCTCTATGCCCACCTGGCAGAGCCCTACAGAGTTCTCAGTGACTCTATCTCTCTCTGAACTCAACACAGAGTTCTTCCTGTGCACTCCTTGCACTTCTGCTGATGAAGGTTCAACAGTATCTCTCTTGAGCTTCTCTGAGGTTAACTTACCTCTGTTAATGCACTCCTTGCATACAGTGTGCACTCCTTGCACTAAAAAACTCAAAGAAGAGAAAAAATTGAAACTTATTCAATACTTCACCACTTTACGCTTTCAAACCATGAACAACATATAAAAACATAGTGCAGGAAAAATTGCTTTTCTATTATCTCTGCGAGTGTCTCCTAAATGCTCTGTGAAAAATCGATTTGTTTTTCACACTCGCTGAACTATGCAAACACAACGTGCAGTCAACTAGAATTTGTCGGGCCATCATTTCTTAACAAATCCCACAACATTCATAAACCAATCTGATTTAAGAAAACGTTCAGATTTCATTTTCTTTCTGAGCTCTTCTCTGCTCTATAATCATTTTTGGGCACTATCCCCTTTCTCTCAGTCCCCAACCCACGTGACCATGGGTCGTTACCAAGCGCTAGATCAATAAGCACTTACTCGAGCCTTTGACCTTCGCCTTCGGAAGATTTCCAAGCACCACATAACAATCTCTCGGAGTTCAGATTACCGAACTCACGAAGTAGGGCGGATCAACTGTCCACGTCTACTCAGCATCCGACGGCTGACACTCACTATGGAACTTCAGGCGTCTGAGTTCTGGAACTTTGAAGCTTCAGGACTTCGGAGGATTTCACATCCGTGCATCCCAAACTGTTAATCTCCAAACATTCCCAATCACCTTTGGTGACGTCATTACGTCACATCGTTGAGCGCTCTTCCAATTGCGAGGGCATGCAATGGTGGTTTGGAGTAACCCGCCTTTCATCCCACAATTCTTCTGATGTTGACACATAATCTCTCGGTGAAACCGAGGTTTGGATTGCGGGACTGCCTTGGAGAATTAATTCTCGTGCAACTTGGATCCCCGCAATGCCTCCTAGGCGTCGATCTTGAATTATCGTGATCAACGCTAGTGTGGGTCCTCCGACCTTTAACTTCATTATGTAACCTCGGGATCCCACTAACCATGCTCATACAGAATGCCACGTGGTGGAATACTAGTGGCCAACTCATGGCCCAATCAGATGGGTGTCACATGTCATGTTCCATATGGCATTTCAATCTTCCATGGGTTCGAAACCCACTTATATGTGGCACACAACCCATGTGTCCACGTCAATCCAAGTGACGTCATCATGACTCACTACTTCGGCTCTTCGAGAACTTTCATCCTTCACTACTGTGTTTGAACTTTTAACATTGGCTTGATCCAATGGTCGAGCTCTCCTCTCAAGGTCTACGGTGTAGATCCACTTCAGAGCTTCGGGCTTCAACCCTTCTCTTGTTTATGGCATCAGACTCCATTGAAGTCGCAAAGTCCGAAGGGCTTCTCGGTTAACCCTTCTACACCTTCTCCAAATATGACGATCGTAAAGGATTTCCCTTCCTTCCAAACAGAGTCTATGACGCAGAACAAACTTTGTTACTCTGCGGATTTCCAAAGGAATTCACGGCTAACTGCCTCACAACATTACCAGATCTGACAGTCGTGAAGGATTCTCCTTCTCCCGAACAGATCCTAAGGTCCACATTACTCTGCGACCCAACACCACTCCTGTCGTGGTTTTACGATACCGCTACTCCTCCTGAGCTTTGTAACACGACCAAGGTAACTTCTTCGAACTCACGAAGGTTCTAAGGTTCGAAATTGGTCCTCCAGACACAATTTCCTCTTGAAACCTTGGGTCCAATGACCACTTATCCAGCCCATTCAGGCTCAGTGTTGAAACGTAGGCTCTGATACCAATTTGTAACATCCCTAACCACCAACAGAGTCGGGCAATGCCACTACTCAGCTCTGACTTAGCTGCGATACCAAACTGTAACGTCCCCGACCATTCAATAGGCCGAGTAACACTATCACACGAAACATTCAAATATAAATATATAACATGCATTTTAATCAAAATAAAACACATAACAGAGAGTTACTGCTACCATACAGATTCAAATGTAATAAACAGTAATTCATATACACAAGAGAACACATGATAACATTCAAGCATCACATGCATGTATAAAATAAAATTAAGCACATAAATGATACTTATCTTTCAACTGGAATAACACCACCAACTGCGTGCAGTCCTTCCACGAACCTCCCAGCCATAGACCACGCTACTCATCACACTCAGCAGTGGGTCACCCTCGAGCTGGGACTAAGCTCCACCCAGGGCAAGGGATTCCTAGACTAGGCTGAGGTTATAGGAAACTGCACAGTGCAACTGGAAGGATTCTCTCCAGAAGCCTTCTTATGCCCACTACTCACGGACTGTCATTCCCCACATGCCTGTTCCACCCAGGAGTATACACCTTCACTATCACATAATCCATCAGCTGCTTCACCTCCCTCTCAAGGTCTTGGCAACAGGTCGGATCAGGAATTCTCAGAGCTCCGTAGCTGGTGCTAGACTCTCTCTGGGAGAAAACCACTTCCCATCAAACTCTCTCACCTGGAGAGAGTTTCCCACAGGCCTGACAATTTGCCTCTTCAACGATGGGCCTAACAACCCGCTTCTTCAACCAATTATTGCTCAATTCCTGCAAGGTAAGGATAATAGCACATCAACAACATTCAATTAACTCATGGGTGACAACAACTATAGGGAAATTTGGGCATGGGCATTCACAAACAGAAACAATCCCACTAAGATGCAACATGGATCAGGTAATACACATGACAACAACCCAAACGGTTAAGGCACGAACTCGGATTTGCAGTGTGGATAAACCTGGGTTCACGGGACACACAGGTTGGATTTTCCCTTCCCACTGGTTTCTTAGATGTCCGAGATTATGCAGAGGGCAGATGCATAGGCCAGCGAATTCAGGTGAAGGATCGAAGAATGAGAGAGCGCCCCCCAACACGGGTGACTCATCAGTTTTAACTACATGCGCCCAGGTCGACACTTGTCTTCCCGGAGCCGCATGAGTTCCACTTAGCACACGTTCCCTTTATAGGAACTTAGGACACACTCAACATGTCCACCTTAGCCTTCAGGAAATAATAATAAATTATTATCCCCTTTAGGGGTAAGCCCCCTAGTTTGTCCCCTAGCCCCACACACTTAGCCTCCTCCCTTACCCAACCTTCTGGAAGCTTAGTCCCCCATCACTCTTTCTTCGTGGTCGGTCTACACGCATCAATGTTTTTATATTAACAAAGTGCATAATTACATGTACAAAACAGGCTCCTGGCCTTTAACACCTAGGCTCTCCGGCCTACTTGCACATAAGCTTACCAACTTACAATTGCTCGGCTCACTAGCCTACAAAACATGTTTACAATACATAAATATAACTGAGGCTCGTCCTTGGGGATATTACAGGTTTAGACAAAGAGGGTGTATCCCCTTATACTTATCTTAGTAAACCCTTGCTAAATCAACAATACTTAAAAAGAATTATGATGGAGAGTAAGGTGGGGATGTATTCCCTTATACTTCCCACTTAGATCTAGCAACAATCGAACTTGACTTGAAACACAAATGATAGCATAAGAAAATTTTCTTACCAATTCAAGGAAAAGATGCTAAGGTAAACTACCACAATAGTAAGATAAAAGCCTTCCAAGGCTAGCTCATACCTCCACCAACTAATAACCAAGAAAGATAGCCACACAAGAGCACAAGAGACAAATAACCAAATATAGCAAAAATTTCAGTCCAAGGCCTCTCCAAATGGGAGAGATATGATTCAAAATGAGATTTTATGATCTCTATTTATACAAAATGGCATTCACATAGTTTGTCCACTTAGCAAGGGTAAAACATAAGATAAGGGGTCCACATCCCTTATCTTACCCCTTGCAACAAAATAATATTAAACAATTCACTTTTACATAAAATAAACCCTAGAATAGGTGGCGTCGCCCCTTTAGGGGACATTTTGGTGCTTTGAAGAAGTCCTTGGGGTAGTAGATGCATGGCTAGGCCTCCAAAGGCCACTTGTCATTCATCTAAGTCTTCTCTTGATGGTCTTCAAGCTTCCTTCCTTCAAAATGTGCCACATGTCATCAAGCAACACCTTCACCACCAAACCCTATCCCTCTAGGTGACGTCAAGCTTCTAAAAGTGACATTTTTCCTCTTCTAGGAAAAATGTTTGGCATGTAAGGGCTAGGTCATGTCATCCATGATATCTTCTAGGAATCTAAAGGTGCGTCTCTGTCATCTGACATGTGGGCCCTTGGCATCCAACATGTGGGCTTCAAACCCCATGGAAGTCTAAGTTAGGCTTGTTCTTCCCAAAATTTCCGCCAACTAGGTCCTGCAAAGACAAATAAGCACACCCTCCAAGGATCTCAAGTCATAATATCATTGTGAGTAAATCAAATCAATAAATGAGTCACGTAAGCATGTGCATCGAATATTACCTGGTCAAACAAGTAAGTGCTCAAAGACATTATGCAACTTTCCAAGCTTGGATATGGGAGGGTTGACGAGGTGTCCTATTGGGTAGATCTTTCCCTAGGTCAAGGAGTGTTTCCCAAGTGATCCCTCTCTAGCCATGTGAAGTAGATGAAGTGGTTATGGATCAAACCTCATTGGGCATGGGGTTCATGACATACAATGGGTTGTAGTGTCTCATTCACAGGTGCCTTTGTAGAGTGTGTGTGGCACCTTCGTTTGCAATGCACTTTTTCCAATCCCATCCTCTTGCCATTCTTTGTTTCTTTTATGTTTTAAAGGATGAGTTGAAGGCCACTGTCGTAACGTGGTCTCCAGATAATGACAATGTCACTCACAAATACTTTGCGGAAATGAGAAGGTTGTCTTGTGATGAGACCCCCTTTCTCTCAGTTGTGTAACTGACAACCACTACCCTGGCTTGGTGACTAGATGATGGTAATGTCATACCGTTAGATACCCATGATCATGATAGGTGAGCTCGTGATGAGACCTCCTATCCTCCAACTAACCTCTTAAGCATTCACTATCTTTTATTCTTGTGGGTCCCCCTTTTCTTATAGAGAAGCATTTCATTGCTTTCTCGGGGGATCCCTGGGCAAAGCATATGGACGGTTTATATATAATATTTTATCTTTTTAGCCAACAACAATCCCTTTGGGCCTTTAGCCCCTTCTTCCCATGGAATGAGGGGTAACCCCTTCTTGGGTCAATACAACCTAAAATCCCAAGAGACAAGGAAATGGGGGGTTTTAGGTGATGGAAAGTGGTAAGTATGGCTGGGAATGGTACGATGGCTCTTCAAGGGATTTCCTAGTAGCAAACCCATTCCCGAGAAAGACCACTTATTAGGGCACAATGTCAACCACCAAGGTGAAACGAGGTAAAATGCATAATGTCCAAGCATATGTCATTAGTTCTAAAGCAGTCTAAGATACAACATAGTCAAAATGCCTCAAATATTGAAATGACACTCACCATAATACCTGACTTGTACCTCATGGAGCAAGGATCGGTGCCTTTTGAAAGCCAACTAGTGTGGTGGATGCCATATGAAAATCCTGACCTCTGTGGTGGTGAGAAGAGCCTCCATTTGTGCAAGTGGACACTGCTAGTCATGTAGTCTCTCGACACTCCATATCTGCAACCTGAGGGCCTCGAGACACGATCTCCTTAGTTATCCCACAAAATGGGGATAACAGGTGCACAATTTTCTTTCCTCACCAATGTATCGACATTGGATCCATTTTCATCACTGATACATGTTGTATCAATGACTTTTCCCCTTTCTCACCGATGTATCAACGACTTAGATTATTTTCTCGTTGATGTATCGATGACTTAGATTATTTTCTCGCCGATGCATTATATCGACGAAAGATTTATTTCCTTTGTCGAAACTGTCCTTTATCGATGACTTTTTTCTTTTCTCATCGATTTATTGGCGAAGAAAATCTTTTCTTCATCAGCGTATCGACGAAGAAGAGATTTTCATCGTCGATATATTGTTAATGAAAAGTTGTTTATCGTTGATATATCAACAATGAAATCTTTTTACTCACCAATGAATTGTCTTCCTTTGTCGACAACTTAACTTCTTTCCTCACCGATGTATCAACGAAGATCTTCACTCTTTACCGATACAAACTATATCGACGAGGAAAACTTATTTCCCTCTGACGTTGCAATGAAAAATTATCTTTCTTTGTTGAATCTTCTTTTCTTCAATTTCCTAATCTCTCCCTCACTGAAGTATCAGTGACGAAAACTTGTTCTTCTCCAATACACATTGTATCGACGACCCCAACATTTTGACACTCAGTCGAATTTCATGATTTTTCGGGCTCAGGTATGTTGCGGTTGTCGTGAAAATGCTCGAATCAACCCTTTGAGCCAAATTTAATTGACTTAGGGGCCAAATCGACCTCCATACAACAACAACCATCATACAAAACTTAAATTTGGTGCCTTGACCCCAAATTTGTATGGCTGAGAAAAACAATTTTTTACTCAAAAACTACACACAAATTTAAGTTTAGTTGTTGTAGCAGACCCATACAAGCCTGATGTTGAAACCATAGCTTTAATACCACTCTATAATGTCCCCACTACATAACCCATAATTTTTTTCTTTTCTAATATCAATAAAACTAAATGCATCTACAACATTTCTAAACCAAGAGTGCGACAACCTATATTCATACAGAGTAACATATATTTTCTTATAAAATCAAAGTTTATACACAACAATAAAAACCCATGAATTAAATTGATAAAGAGAGATAAAACACTGATCTTTTAACAACAAATGAGAAACAAACTGTAGGGGATGGACGTTCCTCCCAATCGTAGATTTGCTACTCCAAACCTCAGTAGCAAATCACCCCCGAGGTCGAGCTACAATTCCATAAAAGAGGGTGTCTCGCTCACAACCCAATTCACTTCCATATCCAACTAGTTTTCTAACAGCTCTCCCAATTCTCTAGATCTCTTCCCTCAACCTATGCAACCCAAGGAATTGGGATGCCCCTTCACTGCACATAGTCCCTCAGGCCTTCCCTCTTCCCTCTAGGGCTCCAACACAAGTTTGGCTAGGAATCTCTAATGTCGAGGACTTCGGGGATTCTAGTTACCCCAAGAAAACTAACAAAACAACCCATTTTTCAAGGGAAATTCACTCACATAGAAATCTCCCTGTCTATAGGCATAACAACCCAATTTCTCATGCAACAACAGCTCCAACAAGTTGCCCACAAACACCTATTATGGCTGTCCTCAAGCTCCAATTCTCTCACTCCCTTGATACTCCAAAAACTGCATGTAAAAAAATGCCCACAATGGCCACTCGAATTTCACTTTTACCCATGATAGTTGACTCACATTCCCAAAGGTTGATTGTACTTATCCCCCATGCTCCCATAACTATGGAATATGACTTTTTCCCACCAACCCCTCTTACATGTGTTTAATGATTGGGCTCTCATACACTCAAAAGGAAATTAGAAAGGTTCAGTCAAAGTAATATTTTTAGGAATGTGGGTTGGAATTAATACCCATGAATAATCCCCCCCCTTGGACCCCTTTCTTAGACATTCCTAGACATTCCCCTCTCTTGTGGAAACTTAGCCCCCAATTACTTTGTCTGCGTCCATTGGCATCCAACGTCACATTTATTGTATTATTTTCATCATATACAATATTTACAAATTACATATTTGGGCCCGCGACCATACATCGTTTTTAATTACACATCGCTAAAATGACGATTATAAATGGGGGTGTTACAACTAGTGTGTTATGTGGATGATCTTTTGGATATGAATGGATCTACATATTTTGATCTACATGACCATTGTAGACATTTGGAGCACCATTTTCAGCTGGCTATTAAGTCTCGATATCTTCAAAGGGGAGTTCACATGAGCACTTGGACATGGGACCCATGTTTATAGTGGATCTTGGACTACTTCAACATGGTGGCTAACACTTCTACTTGGTACCTTGGTTCTCTAGCCCACTTCAACATTATGGTCCACACTAACCCATGGGACCTTGGTATATGGTTGTACTTCTTCATAACAAGCGTCGAGGACAACACATTTATAAGGGGGGTGGAATGTAGTGTAGCTAGGAGGATAATATGGGGTACCTAGGGAGGTACCCAAGGGGAATAATAATAGAGGTTCTTATGTATTGTTATGTATATAGGCCGCTTTTAGTAAAAAAGGCCTAGTGTGAACACAATAAATGTGAGAAGGCTTACCAAAAGGTTCCTTCTCTAGAATGTTCTTAGGTGGTATGTAGTATTATATAAAGAGGTGTAAACAATGTAATGGGTATGGTTGATGAGTATTGTATTTGGGGCATATCTCATTAAGAGGTTGCCCCCTCGAAGAGATAAGTGAACAAGAGTGGATCCCTTTCTTAAAAACATCAATTGTAAGGTGTTTCCCTACCTTAAGGGTTTCATATTAATAAAAGTGGATTTCTTCAATATGGTTCTCGAATTTATTGTACAAGATTCTATTGAAATATCCGAGACATATAACAAAATGACATGAATGAATCTTACTGAACTTAGATTATCCACATGTTTCTAGTCTTAGTTGAAGTAGTTATATGTTTTATTTATATCCACTCTAGTGCATAACCACATAAGCTTCAATTCCAAGTAATTTTGAACTTGAGATCCATTACCAAATTATGATATGAACCCAAAGTAATGAATCACATTCACACA
>JASDQU011402800.1:0-16456 GCA_032191745.1 Picea mariana | reverse complement strand
AAAATATCATTGATCCATGGTAGAGGGTACATGTTTTTTACCATCACCTTATTAATCTATCTAGAGTCAATACATAACCTTAGAGTTCCATCCTTTTTCTTCACAAAGAGCACTAGGGCACCTCAAGGTGAGACATTTGGGCATATGTACCCATTCTTCAACAATTCTTCTAGTTTCATTTGTAACTCTTTCAACTCTGGTGTGCTCATTTTGTAGGGACTTTTGAACACCAGGGCAGCTCTAGGCATTAAGTCAATAGAGAAATCAATATCTCTCTTGGGTGGCAATCCTGGAAACTCCCTAAAGACATCTTCATACTCCTTTAGTATTGAATAATCTTCAATACTTGGCTCCTTATCTTTGGCTGGCTCTTCCATATGTGTGGCATATATTTGGCATCATTTCCTAAAACTTGTTTTCAGTTGCAATGTTGAAATCTCTCTAATAGATATAGGTCTTGGAATACCTTGCACCGTCCTTGAATTTCCTTCCTCATCAAGGCATGTGAAAGCCTTTTTGTAACAATCTAGGACACCACGATGCTTTTCCAACCAATCCATACCAATTAAGCAATCATATGACCCAAGTGGTATGTTGTTTAAATCAGCCTTGGTATTAACTCCATTCATGCTCACGGGGCAATCTTTAACAAGTTCATTTATTTTTCTCTTAGTCCGAGTGGCTAGCTGAATGAACCAAGCCTTTTCCTGCTTACAACTCTTCAATTTAAATCTTTCAACTATTTTTGGATCTATATAGCCATGACTATCTCTAGAATCAATCAAAATAGCTATGGGTTGATTATCAATCTTACCTTCTACCTCATTCATTTGAGATTGGTAGTATGCTTGTATGTTGTCCAAGGATGCATAAATCCTTGGTATGCTCCTACCCACGTCATCCATTGTATCATATTCCTAAATATTGTGCATAGTCCTCATCTTCTCTCCCTTCTAAGGACTATCCTTATACACGTGGTCTCCTTCACATCCCCAACACTTCACAAGATGTTTTCTTGGCCTTTTCCCCAAGGAATCTGTCATTTTATACTCACCCTGTGCTGATTGTTCTTGCTAATATACATGAGAGTTGTTCCTGACGAAAGTCAACTTTAATCCTTTCTTTCTTTAATCCATCTTTCCCTTCTTTTTGTCGTCCCAAGCCTTTTGGAAAGTTGGTCTTCCTCTACTCATAAAGATGATTTGCTCTACTTATGGCCTCCTCCAAAGATGGTAGACTACAATCCTGGCTTCTACATGTGATGGATAATCATGCAACTGGAAATATTTTCTCATGACCAACAATTAGGATTCAATGTCTTCTCCCATCCTATTCTCTCCAACAAATGATGGTGGCTTTATTTTCATGATCTCCCCTTGCAAAATATCTACCTCAAGAATCCTTCTCTTATTTCTGACAGGGGACACACTAGGGCTTCTCTCTGACCTTGAATGAGCATGTTCCCTTATGGGAGAGTGTCTCGGTGAATGACGATGACAATGTCTGCTCATACTCCTTGATTGCCTAGATACCCCATGGCCATGAGATCTGGATGTTGCAGCTTGCCTGGCACTTGATGCTTGTTTTGTGCCAGAATATTTATTGACTTGCTTATGCAACATATTCAAACTTTGTAGTATCTCTTCATGAGCTCTCATAATCCTTCAATTGTTTGTTCTATAGCTCTGCACTTCCTTCTGCAAGCTTCTCATAGTCGCATACAACTCCATAGGCTCCACTTTACTTCTATGTCTATTGGACTCAGTCTTTGCATTCCCCATGCTGACATGTAGACCTTGGATCTTGTCCCCGTGGCTGTAAGAATCTTGAGCATCATCCATATCTCTAGTCCTCATATAGTGACCAAATATGTGGCATGTACCTCTAAGTCTGCAAGGAATGTGTATGCAACAATTATTTGTTAGATTTAAGCATATTATACAATTGTCATGAATTTAAGCTACATACCCCTTTTTCTTGGATTTTTCGAAGGAACATTGCTAAACAAATAAAAAAATATGAACTTTAAAACATATTCCCTCATGAATTATATTTCCAATGGATGTACCCATGCCTCAATCTGATTTTTAAGTTGATATTTATGGCTTTATGAAATCAACAATTTTACTCATTTTTGCACTATTTTAATAGTACCAAAAATCTCAAGGGCTGCCTTCTTCCTATTGTAGAAGAAAATATGGTGAGAACTAGAAAACTTTATATCGAGCGTTGATAACATTCATGATTTTTAATACACATCAACTCTCATATTTAGGATCTGACACTCCCTCCAACTTTTGCATCAATTTAAATTTTCCAATTTGTCCCTTTTGCATTTCTTCCGGAGTTAGAATTTTTTTACCAAAAATGGCTATCTCCCAAATAGAGCAAAATTCGAAAAATCCCCTCAAGACAAAGTTGTTCATATGGATGAGTAGATAAAAAGTTGTCGAAATAATTTTTTTTGGAAAAGTGATCTAGGGTCCCTTTTCTTCCTCTGAAGTTTTCGAAAATCCCGCACCCGAAAATAATGGATTTTTCCCTATTTCAGCATTTCCACTACACACTCCTTTGAATTTTGTCGAGAGGACAAATGTGTATCTTCGTGCCTTCTTTTTGAGCCATCTATCAAAATTTCACCCTTTTTTGGGCCTTGATTATCGAGCACGACCCACACCTTCAAAAGTCATTATTTTACGTTTTTTCGGAAAATAGAAGTAAAATTAGCCAATGGTCCTCACTAGCATTCTTGTAGCCCTCATTACCACGAAGATACACCTAAAATTTCATCCAAAATTGAGTTTAAATGATCTTGTTATTCCCAAAACAAGTTTTGGGCTCCAAACTTAATTTTTATTTATTTTTGTAAATTTCCAGTTTTCTCCTTCCATTTCCTCTTCTTCTTCCTTCCTCCCTTTCTCTCCTCTTCTATTCTTCTTCTCTTATTTCTTTTTCTTTCCCTTCTTTCTCCTTTGATGGCAATCAAAATCTCATTTCCATCGATGTATTAGCATCTGGATCTCTTCCACTCGTTGACGTATCAACGTTGTTATTGCACAAGTTGTAGGTTGGGAAAAGCCCGACCCAACCACCAATTGGTGATAACTTAGAGAGAACCTACCCACTGTCACCTTAGGCAGGTGTTCCCGTCACTTTAGAGGTGAGGTAGTCACTTCAAGGGGGGACTCTCGATGACCCTAGGGGGATTGAGACGAAAAATGAGATGTATGGATGGATGCCCCTAAAGGTCAATTCTAAATGGTAGAGGGAACTTGGAAATGAATCTTAGGAAAGGCTTGGGGTTACCAATGCTTTGAGTGATCTGCTGAGAGAAGAATACATGCCCGAGACACAATGAAAACCAAGCATACAATGTAGTATGTTAGGTGGACAAGCAAGTTAAGCTTGTTGTCCCTAATTTCATAAACAATCAATGATGTATATAAGCACATAAAATATAATAGGAGCTGCAAAATAAGTGCTAAAAGTCTAATTGAATAAGCAAGAGACAAGCCAGTAAAGACTAGTTTAACTCAACAATGATAAAGCAAGACTTTAGCATAAAATCAAGGCTGCAACAAAAAGCTTATTGCAGTGATATTTATCAGCCTTATGGCTGTAGAAAACCAATCCTTATAACAAAAAAACCAGTCAATGGAAATCACTTCAAACTAGCTCAAAAAGTGTGCTAGGGTTAGTAGTTTGTTAGGGCAAAGTTGTAGCCAATTCCTAGGGTTAGTTTAGGCGTTATCTAGGGTTAAAGGGTTAGATTTCTGCAACCCTATTGGTTGTATTTTAGTTTTGTAACAACGACAAGTTTTAATGGTTGAAAGAGGACGCCTCAATGAGGCAAGATATCCTAGGGCTCAAGGAACAATGTCCAAGTGAGAGAACTTCAAGACCTTGACTTTTAACGTTTACCAAGGCAACAATTTATTTCTCCAATGCAACAAGTGATGACTAGTTCCTTTAATGGTTGGGTTAATGGATTCAAGAAAATAATAAGCTAGAGGTACTATATTCCTTGGGGGTGTAAACCCTTTTACTCCCCAAGGCAAGTATCCCTAGCTAGGGTTTTGTAACATCCCCAGCCACCAACAGAGCTAGGCGATGCCACTACTCAGCTCTGACTTAGCTGCGATACCAAACTGTAACATCCCCGACCATTGAACAGGTCGAGTAACACTACCACGCGGAACATTCACATATAAATATATAACATGCATTTTAATCGAAATAAAACACATAACACAGAGTTACTGCTACCATACAGATTCAAATGTAATAGACAATAATTCATATACACAACGGAATACATGATAACATTCAAGCATCACAGGCATGCATAATATAAAATTAAGCACATAAATGATACTTATCTTTCAACTGGAATAACAACATCAACTGCGTGCAGACCTTCCACGAACGTCCTAGCCATAAACCATGTTACTCATCATGCTCAGCAGTGGGTCACCCCCAAGCTGCGACTAAGCTCCACCCAGGGCAAGGGATTCCTAGACTAGGCTGAGGTTACAGGAAAATGCACAGTGCAACTCGAAGGATTCTCTCTAGGAGCCCTCTTACATCCACTACTCTTGGACTCTCATTCCCCACATGCATGTTCCACCAGGGAGTATACATCTTCACTGTCACACAGTCCATTGACTACTTCACCTCCCTCTTAGGGTCTTGACAACAAGCTAGATCAGGAATTCTCAGAGCTCTGTAGTTGGTGCTGGACTCTCTCTAGGAGAAAACCACTTCCCAGCAAACTCTCTCACCTGGAGAGAGTTGCCCACATGCCGGACAACCTGCCTCTTCAACCATGGGCCTGGCAACCCGCTTCTTCAACCAGTTACTACTCAATTCCCGCAAGGTAAGGATAATAACACATCAACAACATTCAGTTAACTCATGGGCGACAACAGCTAGAGGGAAATTTGGGCATGGACATCCAAAAACAACAACAGTCCCACTAAGACGCAACACAGCTCAGGTAATACACAGGACAACAACCCAAACGGTTAAGGCACAAACTCAGATTTGCCTTGTAGATAAACCTGGGTTCACGAGACACACAGGTCAGATTTTCCCTTCCCACTGGTTTCTCAGATGTGCGAGGTTGTGCAGAGGGTAGATGCAGAGGCCAATGAGTTCAGGTGGAGGATTGAAGAATGAGAGAGCTCCCCCCAACACGACCGACTCATCAGTTTTAACTGCATGTGCCCAGGTCGACACTTGTGTTCCTGGAGATGCATGAGTTTCACTCAGCACACGTTCCCTTTACAGAAACTTAGGACAACACTCAACATGTCCACCTTAGCCTTTAGGAAATAATAATAAATTATTATCCCCTTTAGAGGTAAGCCCCCTAGCTTATACCCTAGGCCCACACACTTAGCCTCCTCCCTTACCCAACCATGTGGAAGCTTGTTCCCCCATCACTCTTTCTTCGTGGTCGGTTTACATGCAATGATGTTTTTATATTAACAAAGTGCATAATTACATGTACAAAACAGGCTCTTCGCCTTTAACACCTAGGCTCTCCGGCCTACTTGCACATAAGCTTACCAACTTACAATTGCTTGGCTCACCAACCTACAAAACATGTTTACAATACATAGATATAACTGGGGCTCGTCCTTGGGGATATTGTAATCCCCTTCCCTTGTTTTTGCTCTATCCTCAGTGCAACTCTCTACATAGCATCAACAAGATTTCCAAAATCTTCCAAAAATATGTGGGTATTATGCCCGCATAGCATTCTCATGCTCCCATGTCTCGTCCCCAAGACCGTACCAGGTCCACTAGACCTTCACAAGCCCCATGGCTCGATTCTGGAGCTATTTGCTCTTTCGGGTCCAATATGCACACATGATGCACTTGCAAGATGCCTTCTTGCTCCACCTAAATCACATTCCAATCAATAGCATGATTAGCATCAAGATGCCTTCTTGCTCCACCTAAATCACATTCCAATCAATAGCATGATTAGCATCGGGTATAAATTTCTTAATCAATGAAACATGAAACACATTATGTACATTCATGGATGCAGGTAATGCAAGCATATATGCAATGTATATATATGTATATACAGGCAATTCTAATAACATTATAACCTGTATACAAGATACACAACATACAATAAATAGAGAATTGTACTTATCTTTTGATTGAGAAGACCTTCCACATCAACCTGATCTAGACCAAGGTACCAAACCTCAACAACACTCCAACCAACGGTCTCTCTTCCCCACATACCTTTCCCACCCCAGAAGTGTGCACCTTCACTGTCACACAGTCCATCGACTGCTACACCTCCCTTTCCTTGGGCTTCAACAACAGGTCGGCTCAGGAAGTCTCAGAGCGCCGTGGCTCCCGGAGTTCCAACTACTCTTAGAGATTTCCAATCAACATCTTCCCCAAGCTACTCTTTGTAGTCAACATTCTAACTTTTATCAACATCATCTCATCTGCATCACCCACATGCAGTTATCATGAGAAAACATAAAATAATTTATTTAGAAACTCAAACTTAGTTCAAAGGGAATTCATCTTTTCCCCAAAACATGAAATTTTATTTCATAATTCATGTTGGTTGTTGCCATATTGGGATTGCAACCTTCCTTGTGGTTTTCCACAAGCACCAAACTGCATACCATTTTCCTGCAAGGCTTCATCTTGCATACTGCCAACAATTGTCAATATTTCCTGTACATCATAATTCAATTGCAATATGTATAGAACCATATGCAGTGAACTTAGAATTGTCTGCATCTAGCAATTCAATCATGATTACCAAACAATTTAATAAAATAGAATGACTCGTCATTCTCTGCATATGCATCATATGCATGTTCACAGTAATATATGTAAGTTCATAACTTCTTTTTCTGAACAAGAAAATTTCCTATAGTCAATGCTCATGTGACTACTTGACTTGCAACTTTCATGTTGCAATGTCTAACACCTCCCTGAAATGTCCTCAACTTAATAAGTTAACAACATTTCAACTGTTAGTAACAATTATTTCCATGCAATAATATATATGCATGTACTTAAAAAACTCATTCAGCCATTGCATTTAGTAAACAATTCTATCTCTTACTATGCATGAGTGCAATTCTCAGTGCATACTTATTCAATGCACCTTGCATTGAATTACATAATGCTCTTTATCTCAGCCATGTATCTCACCATCCATGAGTTGGAATTCTGGCCAATGTGTTGACATAGTCTCCACACACTTCCTATTGTCTTCCCAATTAATTGGATGCCTTCCTTTTCGACCCGAACACTACACCAAGAATATAATTCTGTGTTGTTCATTAGTGTTAGCAAAAAGGTTACAGTCCAAGTTTGATTTAAAGGTAGGAAGCTTTTAGTACCTGTGTGGCTCATAACCTTTCCATATCCGTACCTTGCCATATCCAACCATGTCCTAGTCTCATACATGACTAGCTTACTCACATTCATTCCTATAACAAGTTCTTATCTTTTAGTTCTTTGGTTATTACCCCATAACCAAATTAACATGACATTCTACTATGTAAGTGTGTGCATTCAAAAGCTAAAATCTTTGAATTAATACATGCCTCTAGCCTTTACCACATCCAGTGGTATGCATTCAATATTATAATCATGTGATTTTATAAGATAACTCTGGCTGAGGAAATTCTTACCTAAATTTCCTTTCAACAATTATGCAAAAAGAGTAATAAAAACTCATACCTGCATGACTGTCATTAATAAATTTTATACTACCTGAAAGTTTGATGGTAGTAGAAGCTTTCATGCTTCTTTTATCAAACTTATAACCAACACTTCATCTCTCTGTTGCTTCCCTCCTTATGCAACAACATCACCACCAACACTTGCAAACATGCAAGCATTCTTTCCTCTGGCTGACTCAACAAGTCGTAACATCCTTGCTGCCACAAAAATTGCAACAACTTTTCCTTGTTGATCCCATAAGTCTTCAATTCTTTCTGGATTCCTGTATCTTGTTGTGCTCTCATTGTAGTCACCGTACATGACTATTTCTTCCCTGAGCACTTTCGATGCAGTGCCCCTACCTCAGCGGGGTCTGCTGACCTCCTGGTGAAAGGACCTTTCAATCTTCTGAGTCGAATTGACTCTTTAGGCTCGTGATTGAACCCAAAACAATTATACACAGGCCCCCTTTTCTCCTTTAGGCACAGGTCCTAAACCCGCGGGCTTATTCCTGCGCGCTTCCAAAACTCCAAGTTTCAGGCGCTAGCACCTTTTACATTAGCCCTTTCCTTCATATGACTCTGGGCTATGACCTCATGGAAAAGTGTGATTGTGGGCGTGGGCAAGAGTGGTTTTAGGCCAACTCGCTTTTCGCCCCGCAATTCAACTCCAACTGCCACACATCACTTTGTTAAAACCGTGGTCTAAATTGTAGCCCGCTCTCAGATTTTTAACATCCGAGCAAGTTCTGGCCCCGCAATCTAGCTCGTCCGTCGATCTCCAATCCCTTGGCGATGATCCACAATCAACGACTGCTATCTATCTCCCCTTTTCTACCTTCTTTCCTCCTTCCACACGCGATCCCAGATCTACACGATCTGTCGACACGTAGCTCCCTTCCAAATCAACAACTACGGTTGATTTCGACTCTTTGGCCCTTGGGACTTTCAATTCTCAACTATCTTATTTTCCCTGTATGACAATATTCCGGAGTGGAAGATCTAATGACACCTGTCCTCAACAATCAGATGGTTCTGATGAACTTCGGCTCTCCGGCCTTCGGGAGTTCTCACGTCTTCACACACACAAATCTCCGGAGTGAATTTCCCCGGAGTGACAGATCTCTAGCCATGCATCCTCTCCAATTAAATGACCCTGATTCTCTTCGAAACTTCAGCTCTTCCGACCAATACCAGATCAACTGTCCTTCGACCTCCTCCTCGATCAACGATCGAGATCTCCTTCGGGACTTCGACGCTTTCACCCTCTGCTTTCCTCCGGAGTGCTCCATACCTGGAGTTCCAGATCTAGCGCCACGCGTCCACTTTCAAATCAATGTCTGTCCAATGGAGTGAGTCTCCATCCTCCACGTGTCTCCTCGCAGATCAATGATCCACTTTCCTACCTTCGGATCAATGACCCTTAGATGTTTTGGGCTTAGGCAATTTCAAATCTCAAACTAAAATCTTGAAGCAATTCCTTTGTTCTGCTGGATGTTGATCTAACGGTCCAGGATCCTCCCCACAGCTGATCTGACGGCTGCTGTCGCTCCTCCTCTTGAGCTTTTGACTTCTTCCGCTGTGGAATATTTTTTCAGTTTTCAAAGGCTTCGACCTTTGACCTTTCTCCTGCAAGTCTGCCTCTTGGATCTCATCTTTTCTCTCATAAGCGTTATCTCTTCTGAGCTTTAGGACTTAGAATGAGTCTGTATCCCATGCACTCACTGCGTTATCTCTTCTGAGCTTTTCGAATTACTCAGACTCCTAAGGGTCTTGGCCCTTCTATTTCCTTTCAAAGGAAAATTGTGTGCCCTCCTAGCAACCTCCTGCTCAAAGCACACCTTGCTGAGTATTTTTGATAGAGTGTTTAATATCTATGTGAGTATCTTCCTCTGATACTCTTCTCCCTGAAATTGACAAAGAGTTGTCTCTGTGCACACTTGCACTTGCTCTATGCCCACCTGGCAGAGCCCTACAGAGTTCTCAGTGACTCTATCTCTCTCTGAACTCAACACAGAGTTCTTCCTGTGCACTCCTTGCACTTCTGCTGATGAAGGTTCAACAGTATCTCTCTTGAGCTTCTCTGAGGTTAACTTACCTCTGTTAATGCACTCCTTGCATACAGTGTGCACTCCTTGCACTAAAAAACTCAAAGAAGAGAAAAAATTGAAACTTATTCAATACTTCACCACTTTACGCTTTCAAACCATGAACAACATATAAAAACATAGTGCAGGAAAAATTGCTTTTCTATTATCTCTGCGAGTGTCTCCTAAATGCTCTGTGAAAAATCGATTTGTTTTTCACACTCGCTGAACTATGCAAACACAACGTGCAGTCAACTAGAATTTGTCGGGCCATCATTTCTTAACAAATCCCACAACATTCATAAACCAATCTGATTTAAGAAAACGTTCAGATTTCATTTTCTTTCTGAGCTCTTCTCTGCTCTATAATCATTTTTGGGCACTATCCCCTTTCTCTCAGTCCCCAACCCACGTGACCATGGGTCGTTACCAAGCGCTAGATCAATAAGCACTTACTCGAGCCTTTGACCTTCGCCTTCGGAAGATTTCCAAGCACCACATAACAATCTCTCGGAGTTCAGATTACCGAACTCACGAAGTAGGGCGGATCAACTGTCCACGTCTACTCAGCATCCGACGGCTGACACTCACTATGGAACTTCAGGCGTCTGAGTTCTGGAACTTTGAAGCTTCAGGACTTCGGAGGATTTCACATCCGTGCATCCCAAACTGTTAATCTCCAAACATTCCCAATCACCTTTGGTGACGTCATTACGTCACATCGTTGAGCGCTCTTCCAATTGCGAGGGCATGCAATGGTGGTTTGGAGTAACCCGCCTTTCATCCCACAATTCTTCTGATGTTGACACATAATCTCTCGGTGAAACCGAGGTTTGGATTGCGGGACTGCCTTGGAGAATTAATTCTCGTGCAACTTGGATCCCCGCAATGCCTCCTAGGCGTCGATCTTGAATTATCGTGATCAACGCTAGTGTGGGTCCTCCGACCTTTAACTTCATTATGTAACCTCGGGATCCCACTAACCATGCTCATACAGAATGCCACGTGGTGGAATACTAGTGGCCAACTCATGGCCCAATCAGATGGGTGTCACATGTCATGTTCCATATGGCATTTCAATCTTCCATGGGTTCGAAACCCACTTATATGTGGCACACAACCCATGTGTCCACGTCAATCCAAGTGACGTCATCATGACTCACTACTTCGGCTCTTCGAGAACTTTCATCCTTCACTACTGTGTTTGAACTTTTAACATTGGCTTGATCCAATGGTCGAGCTCTCCTCTCAAGGTCTACGGTGTAGATCCACTTCAGAGCTTCGGGCTTCAACCCTTCTCTTGTTTATGGCATCAGACTCCATTGAAGTCGCAAAGTCCGAAGGGCTTCTCGGTTAACCCTTCTACACCTTCTCCAAATATGACGATCGTAAAGGATTTCCCTTCCTTCCAAACAGAGTCTATGACGCAGAACAAACTTTGTTACTCTGCGGATTTCCAAAGGAATTCACGGCTAACTGCCTCACAACATTACCAGATCTGACAGTCGTGAAGGATTCTCCTTCTCCCGAACAGATCCTAAGGTCCACATTACTCTGCGACCCAACACCACTCCTGTCGTGGTTTTACGATACCGCTACTCCTCCTGAGCTTTGTAACACGACCAAGGTAACTTCTTCGAACTCACGAAGGTTCTAAGGTTCGAAATTGGTCCTCCAGACACAATTTCCTCTTGAAACCTTGGGTCCAATGACCACTTATCCAGCCCATTCAGGCTCAGTGTTGAAACGTAGGCTCTGATACCAATTTGTAACATCCCTAACCACCAACAGAGTCGGGCAATGCCACTACTCAGCTCTGACTTAGCTGCGATACCAAACTGTAACGTCCCCGACCATTCAATAGGCCGAGTAACACTATCACACGAAACATTCAAATATAAATATATAACATGCATTTTAATCAAAATAAAACACATAACAGAGAGTTACTGCTACCATACAGATTCAAATGTAATAAACAGTAATTCATATACACAAGAGAACACATGATAACATTCAAGCATCACATGCATGTATAAAATAAAATTAAGCACATAAATGATACTTATCTTTCAACTGGAATAACACCACCAACTGCGTGCAGTCCTTCCACGAACCTCCCAGCCATAGACCACGCTACTCATCACACTCAGCAGTGGGTCACCCTCGAGCTGGGACTAAGCTCCACCCAGGGCAAGGGATTCCTAGACTAGGCTGAGGTTATAGGAAACTGCACAGTGCAACTGGAAGGATTCTCTCCAGAAGCCTTCTTATGCCCACTACTCACGGACTGTCATTCCCCACATGCCTGTTCCACCCAGGAGTATACACCTTCACTATCACATAATCCATCAGCTGCTTCACCTCCCTCTCAAGGTCTTGGCAACAGGTCGGATCAGGAATTCTCAGAGCTCCGTAGCTGGTGCTAGACTCTCTCTGGGAGAAAACCACTTCCCATCAAACTCTCTCACCTGGAGAGAGTTTCCCACAGGCCTGACAATTTGCCTCTTCAACGATGGGCCTAACAACCCGCTTCTTCAACCAATTATTGCTCAATTCCTGCAAGGTAAGGATAATAGCACATCAACAACATTCAATTAACTCATGGGTGACAACAACTATAGGGAAATTTGGGCATGGGCATTCACAAACAGAAACAATCCCACTAAGATGCAACATGGATCAGGTAATACACATGACAACAACCCAAACGGTTAAGGCACGAACTCGGATTTGCAGTGTGGATAAACCTGGGTTCACGGGACACACAGGTTGGATTTTCCCTTCCCACTGGTTTCTTAGATGTCCGAGATTATGCAGAGGGCAGATGCATAGGCCAGCGAATTCAGGTGAAGGATCGAAGAATGAGAGAGCGCCCCCCAACACGGGTGACTCATCAGTTTTAACTACATGCGCCCAGGTCGACACTTGTCTTCCCGGAGCCGCATGAGTTCCACTTAGCACACGTTCCCTTTATAGGAACTTAGGACACACTCAACATGTCCACCTTAGCCTTCAGGAAATAATAATAAATTATTATCCCCTTTAGGGGTAAGCCCCCTAGTTTGTCCCCTAGCCCCACACACTTAGCCTCCTCCCTTACCCAACCTTCTGGAAGCTTAGTCCCCCATCACTCTTTCTTCGTGGTCGGTCTACACGCATCAATGTTTTTATATTAACAAAGTGCATAATTACATGTACAAAACAGGCTCCTGGCCTTTAACACCTAGGCTCTCCGGCCTACTTGCACATAAGCTTACCAACTTACAATTGCTCGGCTCACTAGCCTACAAAACATGTTTACAATACATAAATATAACTGAGGCTCGTCCTTGGGGATATTACAGGTTTAGACAAAGAGGGTGTATCCCCTTATACTTATCTTAGTAAACCCTTGCTAAATCAACAATACTTAAAAAGAATTATGATGGAGAGTAAGGTGGGGATGTATTCCCTTATACTTCCCACTTAGATCTAGCAACAATCGAACTTGACTTGAAACACAAATGATAGCATAAGAAAATTTTCTTACCAATTCAAGGAAAAGATGCTAAGGTAAACTACCACAATAGTAAGATAAAAGCCTTCCAAGGCTAGCTCATACCTCCACCAACTAATAACCAAGAAAGATAGCCACACAAGAGCACAAGAGACAAATAACCAAATATAGCAAAAATTTCAGTCCAAGGCCTCTCCAAATGGGAGAGATATGATTCAAAATGAGATTTTATGATCTCTATTTATACAAAATGGCATTCACATAGTTTGTCCACTTAGCAAGGGTAAAACATAAGATAAGGGGTCCACATCCCTTATCTTACCCCTTGCAACAAAATAATATTAAACAATTCACTTTTACATAAAATAAACCCTAGAATAGGTGGCGTCGCCCCTTTAGGGGACATTTTGGTGCTTTGAAGAAGTCCTTGGGGTAGTAGATGCATGGCTAGGCCTCCAAAGGCCACTTGTCATTCATCTAAGTCTTCTCTTGATGGTCTTCAAGCTTCCTTCCTTCAAAATGTGCCACATGTCATCAAGCAACACCTTCACCACCAAACCCTATCCCTCTAGGTGACGTCAAGCTTCTAAAAGTGACATTTTTCCTCTTCTAGGAAAAATGTTTGGCATGTAAGGGCTAGGTCATGTCATCCATGATATCTTCTAGGAATCTAAAGGTGCGTCTCTGTCATCTGACATGTGGGCCCTTGGCATCCAACATGTGGGCTTCAAACCCCATGGAAGTCTAAGTTAGGCTTGTTCTTCCCAAAATTTCCGCCAACTAGGTCCTGCAAAGACAAATAAGCACACCCTCCAAGGATCTCAAGTCATAATATCATTGTGAGTAAATCAAATCAATAAATGAGTCACGTAAGCATGTGCATCGAATATTACCTGGTCAAACAAGTAAGTGCTCAAAGACATTATGCAACTTTCCAAGCTTGGATATGGGAGGGTTGACGAGGTGTCCTATTGGGTAGATCTTTCCCTAGGTCAAGGAGTGTTTCCCAAGTGATCCCTCTCTAGCCATGTGAAGTAGATGAAGTGGTTATGGATCAAACCTCATTGGGCATGGGGTTCATGACATACAATGGGTTGTAGTGTCTCATTCACAGGTGCCTTTGTAGAGTGTGTGTGGCACCTTCGTTTGCAATGCACTTTTTCCAATCCCATCCTCTTGCCATTCTTTGTTTCTTTTATGTTTTAAAGGATGAGTTGAAGGCCACTGTCGTAACGTGGTCTCCAGATAATGACAATGTCACTCACAAATACTTTGCGGAAATGAGAAGGTTGTCTTGTGATGAGACCCCCTTTCTCTCAGTTGTGTAACTGACAACCACTACCCTGGCTTGGTGACTAGATGATGGTAATGTCATACCGTTAGATACCCATGATCATGATAGGTGAGCTCGTGATGAGACCTCCTATCCTCCAACTAACCTCTTAAGCATTCACTATCTTTTATTCTTGTGGGTCCCCCTTTTCTTATAGAGAAGCATTTCATTGCTTTCTCGGGGGATCCCTGGGCAAAGCATATGGACGGTTTATATATAATATTTTATCTTTTTAGCCAACAACAATCCCTTTGGGCCTTTAGCCCCTTCTTCCCATGGAATGAGGGGTAACCCCTTCTTGGGTCAATACAACCTAAAATCCCAAGAGACAAGGAAATGGGGGGTTTTAGGTGATGGAAAGTGGTAAGTATGGCTGGGAATGGTACGATGGCTCTTCAAGGGATTTCCTAGTAGCAAACCCATTCCCGAGAAAGACCACTTATTAGGGCACAATGTCAACCACCAAGGTGAAACGAGGTAAAATGCATAATGTCCAAGCATATGTCATTAGTTCTAAAGCAGTCTAAGATACAACATAGTCAAAATGCCTCAAATATTGAAATGACACTCACCATAATACCTGACTTGTACCTCATGGAGCAAGGATCGGTGCCTTTTGAAAGCCAACTAGTGTGGTGGATGCCATATGAAAATCCTGACCTCTGTGGTGGTGAGAAGAGCCTCCATTTGTGCAAGTGGACACTGCTAGTCATGTAGTCTCTCGACACTCCATATCTGCAACCTGAGGGCCTCGAGACACGATCTCCTTAGTTATCCCACAAAATGGGGATAACAGGTGCACAATTTTCTTTCCTCACCAATGTATCGACATTGGATCCATTTTCATCACTGATACATGTTGTATCAATGACTTTTCCCCTTTCTCACCGATGTATCAACGACTTAGATTATTTTCTCGTTGATGTATCGATGACTTAGATTATTTTCTCGCCGATGCATTATATCGACGAAAGATTTATTTCCTTTGTCGAAACTGTCCTTTATCGATGACTTTTTTCTTTTCTCATCGATTTATTGGCGAAGAAAATCTTTTCTTCATCAGCGTATCGACGAAGAAGAGATTTTCATCGTCGATATATTGTTAATGAAAAGTTGTTTATCGTTGATATATCAACAATGAAATCTTTTTACTCACCAATGAATTGTCTTCCTTTGTCGACAACTTAACTTCTTTCCTCACCGATGTATCAACGAAGATCTTCACTCTTTACCGATACAAACTATATCGACGAGGAAAACTTATTTCCCTCTGACGTTGCAATGAAAAATTATCTTTCTTTGTTGAATCTTCTTTTCTTCAATTTCCTAATCTCTCCCTCACTGAAGTATCAGTGACGAAAACTTGTTCTTCTCCAATACACATTGTATCGACGACCCCAACATTTTGACACTCAGTCGAATTTCATGATTTTTCGGGCTCAGGTATGTTGCGGTTGTCGTGAAAATGCTCGAATCAACCCTTTGAGCCAAATTTAATTGACTTAGGGGCCAAATCGACCTCCATACAACAACAACCATCATACAAAACTTAAATTTGGTGCCTTGACCCCAAATTTGTATGGCTGAGAAAAACAATTTTTTACTCAAAAACTACACACAAATTTAAGTTTAGTTGTTGTAGCAGACCCATACAAGCCTGATGTTGAAACCATAGCTTTAATACCACTCTATAATGTCCCCACTACATAACCCATAATTTTTTTCTTTTCTAATATCAATAAAACTAAATGCATCTACAACATTTCTAAACCAAGAGTGCGACAACCTATATTCATACAGAGTAACATATATTTTCTTATAA
>JASDQU011402799.1:9398-25605 GCA_032191745.1 Picea mariana | reverse complement strand
TTTGTTTTCTCAATGGATGGAGTGGTGAACCATTCCATATTGTCTTTATACAAGTTGAGATGCCTTGGAAGCATGAACCAAACAACATCAAAATAGTGAACCAACTTCAAATAGAATAATTTTAATTACAATATCTTTATAATCTCAATTAACAACATTAATATGAAAGCTCCCTTAAAGTTCAAACACAATCAATTTAATTGCAATATCTTTATAGTCCCAATTAATGACATTAATATGAAAACTCCCTCAAATTACTTGGGCAATCAGATTCTCAGTTATGAATATGTTTCATATTAATATTAAAATGCTCTCAAGGAAAATGGCGGTTCAGACTTTGGGATTTCCTTAATTCTTGGTGTGTGTTTAATAGCATCCCCATCAAATTGATACATGTGATTCTTGATCCATGTGCGTTTAGTAGCATCCCCATCGAGACTGGATACAGTCTCCAACAACTCCACGCAATTCGTTTAGTAGCCTTCTTGTCAAGACCGGATTTCCTTCAAAAGTCCACGCAACAGTCTTGGGATTTCCTTCGATTCTTGTGTTTAGTAGCATTCCCATCAATACCGGATAGAATTTTGGGTGACTTCACCGCTAGGTTTTATTGTTCAACATTTTTTTTTGCGTTCATGTTTTTTCATTCAACGTGTTTTTCCTGTCATTCACTGATTCTCTGCAAGACTGGACATGGTCTCCATGCAATTTAGTGAATCCATTGCTCACTGTTCAACATATTTTTTGTGACAAGTTTTTTTACCGATCCCACCATTCACTACTGAATATGGAATTAATTTTCAATCAATTTGTCAACGTAAAACTCTCTCACAAGCAAGACTCACATTTGTTTCATTTTATAATTTAAAATTAAAACATTTATTTTAAAATTTCTCATTATTAGTAATTTGTAAAAATATTAAAATTTGTGAATCCCATCACACACACTTTGTCAAGTATCGACTTATAATTTGATATTAACATGATTAGCTAGCAAAATAGAAGGGTTTATTTAAAGGTAATATTTAACTTTAAGTCAGTTTTAATTAGAAAGCTTCGTAAACGACAAGATTTTCATTAAAACAATTTTGTAGTTTTATTGTTTTTCTTTTTAACTTTGAATTGGTTAGGTTCAGGTTTCGACCATACCTCCACATTTTGATGGAGTTTGTCAACCTTCACAAAATTTGAGTCTTCCTAAAGGTTTTTTTTGCATTGATGGAGTTTGTTGAGGTTGTGTTTATGAAAAACAACATCAAGATCCTTTTCCTAAAGGTAAGGCTTGAAGTGCTACCAAACCTATAGAGTTGGTACACATAGTGATATCATGTCATTTTTTACTCCTTCATTTTTAGAGTTAAGTATGCATTCACTTTTATTGATGCTTCTCATATCATTTATGGATGTACTTTCTTAAGTACAAGAACAAGGTCGTTGTTGTTTTTAAGATTTTCAATCAAGGATTTTGTTGACAAGTAGTCCTCTCTTTCTATTAAGAAAATACATATATAATTAAGGGGGGGAGTATGTGAATCAGGGATTCAAATATTTTTTTTGTCAATTAAGGATTCAAAGATTTTTGTAGGGAACATGGCATTAAACATTAGCACTATGTTCCCTACACCCCTCAACAAAATGGCATTGTTGAAAGAAATTATGTCAATTAGGCATTCAAATATTTTTTTGGAGAAAATCCCATTGAAAATCAATGCTCTAATCCATACAACCCTCACTAAAACAACATTGCTAAAAAAAGAACTAGATATTGAAAGGCATCACTAATTACATGATTTAATCCAAGAACATGGCACCTTCTTTATGGGTCAAAGCAGTGAATTGTGAAAATTACATTCAAATCACATGCCTCATAGGGTAGTGCTAAATATGACTCCAAAGGAATCTTGGACACATGTTAATTCTGATGTTTTCTTATTTCAGAGCATTTGGCAATGAAGCATGGGCCTTAATTCTAGATGAAAAGCGCAAAGCTATGGAGAAGAAGAAACAAATGTTGATTTTTGTTGGTCACTGAGAGGAGATGAAGGCATATATGTTATTTGATCTTATTTCAAATGCCCATTCACTTTAATGAGTGATTCGACCCAAAAATTTATCCTACTCCCATAGATTTTCTTGCACAAAATGGTTTCGATCGCACTAGCATTTATGTTTTTGCATAACAAGAAGGAGATGAAATTTCTATTGCCACACATTGCATTGCAGATCACACTATTGGAGTTGAAAATCAACAAGCAAAAAATTTACCCGAAGTTGAAAATCAACAAGAATAAAATATGCCATCATCGTTAACTGAAAATGTGCAGCTTGAACTAAAACAATTTGATCAAAGATAAAATTTGAGGAAATCCTTTGTGAGAAAAAAGAGGCCTAACAGATATGGCTATGAACCAATTGATTTAATCTATTTTTCCACTAATCCTCACCATACTCATTCACAGAAAAATGGTGTCTCTCTTTTAAGTCACACCATTTGAATTGATCCACAACAATGTTCTGATGTTGTTGATATACTAGAATGGGATGCTACCATGACAAAGGAGTACTCTTCCATGTTAAAGAATCACACATGTAATCTTGTTCCTCTTCCTAAAGAACGAAAGTTGGTTCGATATAAATGGGCCTACATAACCAAGTATGCAACGTATGGATTTGTTGACAAGCATAAGGTGTGTATTGTAGCCAAAATATTTTCACATGTTGAAGGTATTGATTATTCTAAGACCTCCGCCCCTATTGCCAAGATGGATTCCATATTCCTAGTGCTTTCGCCTGTTGCCTCCCAAGGTTGGTCAGTCTATCAGATGGATGTGAGGAGTGTTTTTTAGCATGGTGATTTGCATAACCAAATCTATATGGATAATCCTCTTGGTTTTGTGCATGATCCTTCATTTTTTTGCGAGCAACTTCAGTTCTCCGTGTATTGGTCTCAAACAAGCCCCCAGAGATTGCTATGAATACATGGATAGTTTTTGTATTGCTTCAAGTTCCATCATTGTCATTCTAATCCTACAACATACACTAAGAAACAATGCACTAATATTTTTATCCTTGTTCTATATGTGGATGATTTAATTCTCGCAATTGTCTCCTCCTCTAGTATCCATATTTTTCATAAAGAAATTATGAAATGGTTTGATATGATAGACCTTGGTCCTTTGCATTTTTTCTTCGTTTACAAGTCCTTCAATCTTCATAAGGGATCTCTATTTTTCAATAGAAGTATGAACTTGATTTACTTCAATGGTTTGGCCTGGTTGATCGCAAACCTATGCCCACTCCATTTTAGTTAAGTGTTACACCTTTTTCCAGTTATTCTACATTGCACATTAATCATTTGTTGTATATGCAACTAGTTGGGATTTTTCTTCATTTGAATCATACTCACCCTCACATTTGTATTACAGTTGGACTTGTCTCTTGATTGTCTCAATATCCTCATGAGAGTCATTGGAAGGAAGTAGAGTGTATTCTAAGATACATTATGGGAACTGCCAATTTTGGCATTTATTACACCTCAGGTGCTTCTCAGTTTGTTGGATTATGAGATTTTGTTGGTTTAATTGATCATCGGAAGTCCACTTGTAGTTTTTTCTATCACCTTGGCTACGGTCTTATTGCATGGTCTTGAAAGAAGAAAACAAAGATTGCATTATCCTTTGCAGAAGTTGAATATTGTGTGTTGCAATTCTTGTTAGTCAACAATTTTTTGGCTTTGATAGCTTATGAAAGAAGTTGACATTCAACGAGATCATATCACTACTCTTTGGTGTGATAATCAGACTACCATACATATTTCTCACAAATCAATGGAGCATCAACAAACTAAACAAATTGAGATTCGCATGCACTTCATTCGAAAACTCATATAGGATGGTGTTTTCATCTTGGAGTATTTTTTATCCAGATGGATGTCGGTGGCATCCCACCTATTCCAACTGGTTCATTTTGGCATTTTTCCAGTTTGGTAGTTTTTTTCCTAGTTTTCGGGTCCCTGACTTCTGAGATCATTTTGAGGCCCTAAACAACATTTTTAGGGCCCGTCACAATCAAACTATAAACACAATAAAATTCTAACGACAAAATGTGTAGTCCTCGGATAAACCTTTCCAACAGGCTATCATGTGCCTAAAACGAAGATCGTATTCAAAATTTACAACCACGGGAAGTTGATGTCCTAACTTACCCCATCGAGGCCCACATAACTTTTGGCGTTTCATTTCCTAGGGTTAGGTTTTTGGATGTCTAGGGTTTTTGGCATTCCTGTTTATTGTAAAAAATTTAAAAAGACCTTCAGAGCCTCATTATACTCATCTTCTTGTGAATGAGCACAATTGTCACATCTCTTCTCAGAGATAACCCGCCACCATTCTATCAAGCTTGTTTTGCGCTGCATTTTATTGTTTAAGCTTATTTCATTTTTGAATAGAAACCAAATTCATTGTATATTTGTTATTCTTTGTTAAACATATTTTAATAATAATCTGTATTCATTTCATTATGCTCATAAAATCTAGATCAGTGGTATCAGAGCAGTATGCTCCTTGTCATTCTTAATGTAGGTCCCCAACGAGGTCAGGGTACAAAGAATTGGGTCTCAAGTTTGTTTCTCTTGAGCAAAAAATCTCTCACACACCCAAGCAACCTCTCATGATGGGAGAAAATAAAGACGACAGGACATGAGATCCTTTCAAAATGTTTCTCGAGGAATTCCTCATGCAACAGAGGAAAAATATGATGGATAGTTTTGCATGAATCCTTCGGAGACTACCAACAGGCGATGCATCTTCCTAAAATGGAAGCGCTGCCCCCTTCAAGGTACAAATCAACTTTGATATTCCTATATTTGAAGGTCAGATAGACACAGATGCTGTAGACAAATGGTTGAATCTACTAGAAGGGTATTTCTCTATTCATAACTTATCGAATAGAGAAAAGATTACTTTTGTGCTCCTCAAAGTCATTCCCCATGTCAAAGATTGGTGGGAACCTTTCTATGAGAAAAAGGAAATAGAGGAAACCTCATTATTTATAGTAGTGGTCACCTAGGAGTCCTTCAAGGATGTTATTAAGGAACAATACTACCATGTTGGGAGTTATGACGAACTGTACACAAAATGGATCACACTGCGGCATGAAAGAGACCAAGCAGTGCCCGATGTCACAAATATCTTCCATACCTTGCACACCAAGTTGGGTATCAAATATTCTGAGTAACATCTGGTGCTCAAGTATCGCGACGGTCTGCATAGATACATCTAGGGAAAAATGGAGTTTCTGTACATCTCATCCTTTGGCGCGGCCTATCGATATGTCATCAAAATCGAGTAGAAGCTCAAACAAAAGACGTGCCAATTTAGGCCTGGCAATTCCTCACAACAAAATCCAGGAAAGGGAGACCCCAACCTGCAAAACAAATGATAGAGAAAATATGGAAAGCCTCAGGAAAACCAGTCCAAGCTGCAAGCAAAGAAGGACACCAAAAAGACAAAGAAAGATAACAGGAAGTGGTGCGACTTACATAAGAGCCCATGGAATAACACTGATGATTTCCATTCAAAGTAGTCGCTGGTGGCTGAGGTGAAAGCCTCTGAATTAGATGTGGGTTCTGACTCTAAGTCGAAACTAGAAAGGGGGAGAAAGATCATTGATGCAGAACCCAGTGCTACCACCAAGCTCCAGCCCAGTGAACCAGACAAGCCAAAGGAAGGTGAGTGCATTTTTCTTTCACAGATGTTAGTGAAGGTTACCTCGTTATACTTCATCATTGATATCGGCAGCCAAAAGAACCTCATCTCAAAAGAGGTTTTCAAGCAACTTTCCCTACCGACAACATCGCACCCACAACCCTACACCATAGGATGGCTCTGCCAAGGAAGCGATATCCCCGTCATCCAACAATGTCGCCTATAATACAACATCAAGACCTTCAAAGATGAGGTATCATGTGATGTTATTCCTCTCGAAGTTTGTAATGTTATTTTGGGCCAGCCATATTAATGGACAGAGAAAATCTCTTGTTGAGAATCAAACAGAGAAAATAATTAAGGTGTTGAGGACAGATAATGGCGGAGAGTTCTGCGAGAATGAATTTGAAGAATTTTGTAAGAAGTTTGGTATAGCTAGGTAGAAGACTACTCCATATACACCTCAATAAAATGGAGTTGCAGAAAGGATGAACAGGACGCTGAGGGAAAAAAACAAAGTGCATACTCAGTGGTGTCGGGTTAGGGAAAGAATTTTGGGCAGAGGTAGTGGGTACTGCATGTTACCTGGTCAATAAATCACCCTCATCAACGTTGGATGACAAGACTCCACAAGAGGTATGGACTAGTAACGAACATTCTCTCACACATATCAAGGTATTTGGTTGTGATGCATATGTTCATGTTCCAAAGGAAAACAGGAGTAAGCTAGATAAGAAGGCCAAAAAGTGTATATTTATTGGATATAAAGATGGTCTCAAAGATTATAATCTTTGGAACCCAGAAACTAAGAAGGTAATGTATAGTCGAGATGTGGTATTTAGAGAAATGAAGGATATTGTTAAATAGGAAGTCCTACCAAGTAAGGAAGAACGAGAGAAAATAGCATTTGATTTAAAGAATGATGAATTAGACTCTACCAAAGAATAGGAATTAGAAGAATAAGATCCTCGTACTCCAATATTGAGGAGATCGGTTAGAGAAAGAAGGCTACCGGAAAGATATACTCCATTTGATTTCTGTTCAAATTTTTCTTTGTCTATTACTGATGATGATCCTACAACTGATAGGGAGGCAGTGGATTCAGAGGATGAAAATCTTTGGAAAATGGCCATGCACAAAGAAATGACATCTTTGTATAAGAATGAGGCTTTGGATCTAGTGGAGTTGTCAACTGGAAGAAATTTCATTCACAGCAAATGGGTATTTAAAAAGAAGTTGAATGCAGAAGGAAAAATGGAGAAATACAAAGCTCGGTTAGTAGCAAAGAGTTATTCCCAGGTTGAGGGAATTGATTTTAGTGAGATTTTTTCTCCTGTTTCCAAATTAACCTCTATAACATTTATATTATCTGTTGTTGCTGCATTTGATTTTGAAGTAGAACAAATGGATGTGAAGAAAACATTCCTACATGGGGATCTGGAAGAAGAAATCTATATGAAGCAACTAGAAGGTTATGCTATGAAGAGAAAGGAGTTGGTATGTAAGTTGAGAAAAACCCTGTATGGTTTAAAAAAATCACCAAGGATGTGGTATAAAAAATTTGATACTTATATGATGGGACTTGGCTTCACAAGAAGCAAAGAGGATCATTGTGTGTATTTTAAATTAATTGGTGATCATTTCATTTATTTGGTCTTGTATGTGGATGATATGTTGTTGATAGGAAACAACAAGGAGATTATCTAGGATGTGAAAACTCAGTTGTCCTCTAAATTTGACATGAAGGATCTTGGTGCTTCAAATTTCATTATGGGCATGGAAATTAAAAGTGATCAGAAAAAGAGGAAACTCTGGTTAAATCAGAGAAAATATCTCAAGACAATATTGCATAGGTTTAATATGCAGGAATGTAAACCGGTCAAGGTTCCTATTCCTGTTGATGTAAATTTATCTGTGGATCCGTGTCCCAAGACACAAGAAGAGGAGGAGGATATGTCTCGTGTTCCATATGCGAGTGCAGTTGGCAGTTTGATGTATGCAATGGTTTGTACTAGACCAGAAATTACACATGCAGTGGGAGTTTTGAGTAGGTATATGTCAAAACCAGGGAAGAAGCATTGGACAACAGTAAAAAGGGTTTTCAGGTATTTACATGGCACTGCTAGCTATGGATTGTGCTATGAAGGAAGACCGAGATTGGACAGAGTGGTGGATACACATGAATTTGTTGATGCAAAATGGGTTGGAGATCTGGATCGTAGGAGATCTACAAGTGGGTATGTGTTTAACTTGTTTGGAGGAGCAATAAGTTGGATGAACAAAAGACAGGTTGTAGTGGCACTTTCAACTATAGAAGTTGAATACATTGCAGCCACTCATGCAAGTAAGGAAGTAGTATGGTTACAAAGATTGTGTTCAGGTATCCTTTAGGCAAGCTATAAGGATAGATTGTGACAGTCAGAGTGCAATTTTTTTGGCGAGGAAGCCGACTTATCATTCAAAGACAAAGCATATTGATATTCAATATTACTTTGTAAGAGACATGGTTGAAGAAAAGAAAGTATTGTTGATGAAGGTGGACACTTTTAAGAATGTTGCAAATTCATTAACAAAATCAGTTAGCACTGAGAATTTCTCTTGGTGTAGAGGATCCATGGGCATTGCTTCCCTAGATTGTTGACTATCTAACCCTGTAACCTCCTGTATGGAAAGAAAACAACAAGTGGGAGAATGTTGGGTATGTGTTATATTATGGATGGTAGTGGGCACATTGTTTAGGTGTTCACAAAATGTTGAGGTAAAATATTGCAATGCCAAACGTTGTTTGTTTTCTCAATGGATGGAGTGGTGAACCATTCCATATTGTCTTTATACAAGTTGAGATGTCTTGGAGGCATGAACCAAACAACATCAAAATAGTGAACCAACTTCAAATAGAATAATTTTAATTCCAATATCTTTATAATCTCAATTAACAACATTAATATGAAAGCTCCCTTGAAGTTCAAACACAATCAATTTAATTGCAATATCTTTATAATCCCAATTAACAACATTAATATAAAACCTCCCTCAAATTACTTGAGCATTCCCATTCTCACACTTAAGGATATGCTAGTTATGAATATGTTTCATATTAATATTAAAATTTCAAAGTTTCAGACTTTGGGGTTTCCTTGATTCTTGATGTGCGTTTAATAGCATCCCCATCAAGTTGATGCATGTGATTCTTGATCCATGTGCGTTTAGTAGCATCCCCATCGAGACTAGATACAGTCTCCAACAACTCCACGCAATTCTTGTGTTTACTAGCCTTTTTGTCAAGACCGGATAAATTCTTGGGATTTCCTTTGATTCTTGTGTTTATTAGCATTCGCATCAATACCGGATAGAATATTGGGTGACTTCACCGCTCAACAGAGGTTTTCTTGTTCAACATTTTCTTTTAGCATTCATGTTTTTTCATTCAACGTGCTTTTTCTGTCATTCACTGATTCTCTGCAAGACTGGACATGGTCTCCATGCAATTTAGTGAATCCATTGCTCACCGCTCAACATATTTTTTGTGACATTTTTTTTCACCGATCCCACCATTCACTACTGAATATGGAATTAATTTTCAATCAATTTGTCAACGCAAAACTCTCCCACAAGCAAGACTCACATTTGTTTCATTTTATAATTTAAAATTAAAACATTTATTTACAAATTTCTCATTATTAGTAATTTGTAAAAATATTAAAATTTGTGAATCCCACACTTTGTCAAGTATAGACTTATAATTTGATATTAACATGATTAGCTAGCAAAATAGAAGGGTTTATTTAAAGGTAATATTTAACTTTAAGTCAATTTTAATTAGAAAGCTTCGTAAACGACAAGATCTTCATTAAAACATTGTGTAGTTTTCTTGTTTTTCTTTTTAACTTTGAATTGGTTAGGTTCAGGGTTCGACCATACCTCCACATTTTGATGGAGATTGTCAACCTTCACAAAATTTGAATCTTCGAAAGGTATTTTTTGCATTGATGGAGTTTGTTGAGGTTGTGTTTATGAAAAACAACATCAAGATCCTTTCCCTAAAGGTAAGGCTTGAAGTGCTACCAAACCTATAGAGTTGGTACACATAGTGATATCATGTCATTTTTTACTCCTTCAATTTTAGAGTTAAGTATGCATTCACTTTTATTGATGCTTCTCATATCGTTTATGGATGTACTTTCTTAAGTACAAGAACAAGGTTGTTGTTGTTTTTAAGATCTTCAATCAAGGATTTTGTTGACAAGTAGTTCTCTCTTTCTATTAAGAAAATAAGTAGATAATTAAGGGGGAGTATGTCAATCAGGGATTCAAATATTTTTTTTGTCAAATAAGGATTCAAAGATTTTTGTAGGGAACATGGCATTAAACATTAGCACTATGTTCCCTACACCCCTCAACAAAATGGCATTGTTGAAAGAAATTATGTCAATTAGGCATTCAAATATTTTTTTGGAGAAAATCGCATTGAAAATCAACGCTCTATTCCATACAACCCTCACTAAAACAACATTGCTCAAAAAGGAACTAGATATTGAAAGGCATCACTAATTACATGATTTATTCCAAGAACATGGCACCTTCTTTATGGGTCAAAGCAGTGAATTGTGAAAAGTACATTCAAATCACATGCCTCATAGGCTAGTGCTAAATATGACTCCAAAGGAATCTTGGACACATGTTAATTCCGATGTTTTCTTATTTTAGAGCATTTGGCAATGAAGCATGGGCCTTAATTCTAGATGAAAAGCGCAAAGCTATGGAGAAGAAGAAAAAAATGTTGATTTTTGTTGGTCATTGAGAGGAGATGAAGGCATATAGGTTATTTGATCTTATTTCAAATGCCCATTCACTTTAATGAGTGATTCAACCAAAAATTTATCCTACTCCCACAGATTTTCTTGCACAAAATGGTTTCGATCGCACTAGAATTTATGTTTTTGCATAACAAGAAGGAGATGAAATTTCTATTGCCACACATTGTATTGCAGATCACACTGTTGGAGTTGAAAATCAACAAGCAAAAAAATTACCCAAAGTTGAAAATCAACAAGAATAAAATATGCCATCATTGTTAACTGAAAATGTGCAGCTTGAACTAAAACAACTTGATCAAAGATAGAATTTGAGGAAATCCTTTGTGAGAAAAAAGAGGCCTAACATGTATGGCTATGAACCAATTGATTTAATTTATTTTTCCACTAATCCTCACCATACTCATTCACAGAAAAATGTTATCTCTCTTTTAAGTCACGCCATTTCAATCGATCCACAACAATGTTTTGATGTTGTTGATATACTAGAATGGGATGCTAGCATGACAAAGGAGTACTCTTCCATGTTAAAGAATCACACATGTAATCTTGTTCCTCTCCCTAAAGGACGAAAGTTGGTTCGGTATAAATGGGCCTACATAACCAAATATGCAATGTATGGATTTGTTGACAAGCATAAGGTGTGTATTGTGGCCAAAATATTTTCACATGTTGAAGGTATTAATTATTCCGAGACCTCCGCCCCTATTGCCAACATGGATTCCATATTCCTAGTGCTTTCGCTTGTTGCCTCCCAAGGTTGGTCAGTCTATCAGATGGATGTGAGGAGTGTTTTTTAGCATGGTGATTTGCATAAGAAAATCTATATGGATAATCCTATTGGTTTTGTGCATGATCCTTCATTTTTTTGTGAGCAACTTCAGTTCTCTGTGTATTGGTCTCAAACAAGCCCCCAGAGCTTGCTATGAAAACATGGATAGTTTTTTTATTGCTTCAAGTTCCATCATTGTCATTCTAATCCTACAACATACACTAAGAAGCAATGCACTAATATTTTGATCCTTGTTCTATATGTGGATGATTTAATTCTCGCAATTGTCTCCTCTTCTAGTATCCATATTTTTCATAAAGAAATTATGAAATGATTTGATATGATAGACCTTGGTCCTTTTCATTTTTTCTTCATTTAGAGGTCCTTCAATCTTCATAAGGGATCTCCATTTTTCAATAGAAGTACGAACTTGATTTACTTCAATGCTTTGGCCTGGTTGATTGCAAACCTATGCCCACTCCATTTTAGTAAGTGTTACACCTTTTTCCAGTTGTTCTGCATTGCACATTAATCATTTGTTGTATATGCAACTGGTTGGGAGTTTTCTTCATTTGAATCATACTCACCCTCACATTTGTCTTACAGTTGGACTTGTCTCTTGATTGTCTCAATATCCTCATGAGAGTCATTGGAAGGAAGTAGAGTGTATTATAAGGTACATTATGGGAACTGCCAATTTTGGCATTTATTACACCTCAGGTGCTTCTTAGTTTGTTGAATTATGAGATTTTGTTGGTTTAATTGATTATTAGAAATACGCTTGTAGTTTTTTCTATCACCTTGGTTACAGTCTTATTGAATGGTCTTGCAAGAAGCAAACAAAGATTGCATTATCCTTTGCAGAAGTTGAATATTGTGTGTTGCAATTCTTGTTAGTCAACAATATTTTGGCTTCGATAGCTTATGAAAGAAGTTGACATTCAACGAGATCATACCACTACTCTTTGGTGTGATAATCAGACTGCCATACATATTTCTCACAAACCAATGGAGCATCAACAAACTAAACACATTGAGATTCACATGCACTTCATTCGAAAACTCATATAGGATGGTGTTTTTATCTTGGAGTATTTTTTATCCAGATGGATGTTGGTGGCATCCCACCTATTCCAACTGGTTCATTTTGGTAGTTTTTTTCCTAGTTTTCGGGTCCCTGACTTCCGGGGTTGTTTTGAGTCCCTAAACAATGTTTTTAGGGTCCGCCACAATCAAACTATAAACACAATAAAATTCTGACAACAACATGTGTATTCCTTGGATAAACCTTTCCAACGGGCTATCTTGTACCTAAAACGGAGATCGTATGCAAACTTTACGACCACGGGAAGTTGATGTCCTAACTTACCCCATCGGGGCCCACATAACTTTTGGCGTTTCATTTCCTAGGGTTAAGTTTTTGGATGTCTAGGGTTTTTGACATTCCTGTTTATTGTAAGAAAATTAAAAAGGCCTTCAGAGCCTTATTGTACTCATCTTCTTGTGAATGAGCACAGCTGTCACATCTCTTCTCAGAGATAAGTCGCCACCATTCTAGGAATCTTGTTTTCCGCTGCATTTTATTGTTTCAGCTTCTTTCCTTTTTGAATAGAAACCAGTTTCATTGTATATTTGCTATTCTGTGTTAAGCATATTTTAATAATAATTTGTATTCATTTCATTCTGCTCATAAAATATGGATCAGTGGTATCAGAGCAGTATGCTCCTTGTCGTTCTTAATGCATGTCCCCAACGAGGTCAGGGTACAAAGAATTGGGTCTCGAGTTTGTTTCTCTTGAGGAAAAAATCTCTCACACGCCCAAGCAACCTCTCATGGTGGGAGAAAGTAAAGACGATATGACAGGAGATCCTTTCAAAATGTTTCTCGAGGAATTCCTCATGCAACAAAGGAAAGATATGATGGATAGTTTTGCATAAATCCTTTGGAGACTACCAATAGGCGATGCATCTTCCTAAAACGGAGGCGCCACCCCCTTCAAGGTACAAATCAACTTTGATATTCCTATATTTGAAGGTCAGATAGACACAAATGTTGTAGACAAATGGTTGAATCTACTAGAAGGGTATTTATTTGTCCATAACTTCTCGAATAGAGAAAAGATTACTTTTGTGCTCCTCAAAGTTGTTCCCCATGTCAAAGATTGGTGGGAACCTTTCTATGAGGAAAAGGAAATAGAGGAACCCTCATTATTTATAGTAGCGATCACCTGGGAGTTCTTCAGGGATGTTATTAAGGAACAATACTACCATGTCGGGAGTTATGATGACCTGTACACAAAATGGATCACACTGCGGCATGAAAGAGACCAAGCAGTGTCCGATGTCACAAATATCTTCCATAGTTTGCGCACCAAGTTGGGTATCAAAGATTCTGAGTAACATCTTGTGCTCAAGTATCGTGGCGGTCTACATAGATACATCTAGGCCAAAATGGAGTTTATGTACATCTCTTCCTTTGGCTACCGATATGTCATAAAAATCGAGCAGAATCTCAAACAAAAGACGTGGCAATTTAGACCTGGCAACTCCTCACAGCAAAATCTAGGAAAGGGAGAACCCAACCTGCAGAACAAAGGATAGAGAAAATATGGAAAGCCTCAGGAAAACCAGTGCAATCCGCAAGCAAAGAAGGACACCAAAAAGACAAAGAAAGATAACAGGAAGTGGTGTGAATTACATAAGAGCCCATGGCATAACAGTGATGATTTCCATTCAAAGTAGTCACTGGTGGCTGAGGTGAAAGCCTATGAATCAGATGTGGGTTCTGACTCTGAGTCAAAACTAGAAAGGGGGAGACATATCATTGATGCAGAACCCAGTGCTACCACCAAGCTCCAACCCGGTGAACCAAACAAGCCAGAGGAAGGTGAGTGCCTTTTTCTTTCACAGATGTTGGTGAAGGGTACCTCGTTGCACTTCATCATTGATATCGGTAGCCAAAAGAACCTCATCTCACCAAAGGTTTTCAAGCAACTCGCCCTACCGACAACGTTGCACCCACAACCCTACACCATTGGATGGCTCTGCCAAGGAAGCGATATCTGTGTCATCCAACAATGTCGCCTATCATACAACATCAAAAAATTCAAAGATGAGGTATCGTGTGATGTTGTTCCTCTCGAAGTTTGTAATGTTATTTTGGGCCAGCCATATTTATGGACAACGAAAATCTCTTATTGAGAATCAAACAGAGAAAAGAATTAAGGTGATGAGGATAGATAATGACAGAGAGTTATGCGAGAATGAATTTGAAGAATTCTATAAGAAGTGTGGCATAGCAAGGCAGAAGACTACTCCATATACACCTTAGTAGAATGGAGTTGCAGAAAGGATGAACAAGACACTAATGGAAAAAACAAGGTGCATGCTCAGTGGTGTCGGGTTAGGGCAAGAATTTTGGGTAGAGGCAGTGGGTATTGCATGTTACCTGGTCAACAGATCACCTTCATCAATGTTGGATGACAAGACTCCACAAGAGGTATGCACTGGTAAGGAACCTTCTCTCACACATATCAAGGTATTTGGTTGTGATGCATATCTTCATGTTTCAAAGGAAAACAAGAGTAAGCTAGATAAGAAGGCCGAAAAGTGTATATTTATTGGATATAAAGATGGTCTCAAAGATTATAAGCTTTGGAACCTAGAAACTAAGAAGGTAATGTATAGTCGAGATGTGGTATTTAGAGAAATGAAGGATATTGTTAAACAGGAAGTCCTACCAAGTAAGGAAGAACCAAAGAAAATAGCATTTGATTTAAAGAATGATGAATTAGACTCTATTGAAGAACAGGAATCAGAAGAATAAGATCCTCATACTCCAGTATTGAGGAGATCGGTTCGATAAAGAAGGCTAACAAAAAGGTATACTCCATCTGATTTCTGTTCAAATTTTGCTTTGTCTATTACTGATGATGATCCTACAACTGACAGAGAGGCAGTGGATTCAGAGGATGGAAATCTCTGGAAAATGGCCATGGACGAAGAAATGGCATCTTTGTATAAGAATGAGGCTTGGGATCCAGTGGAGTTGTCAATTGGAAGAAATCTCATTGGCAGCAAATGGGTATTTAAAAAGAAGTTGAATGCAGAAGGAAAAGTGGAGAAATACAAAGCTCGGTTAGTAGAAAAGGGTTATTCCCAGGTTGAGGGAATTGATTTTGGTGATATTTTTTCTCCTATTTCCAAGTTAACCTCTATAACATTTATGTTATTTGTTGTTGTTGCATTTGATTTTGAAGTAGAACAGTGAAGAAAACATTCCTACATGGGGATCTGGAAGAAGAAATCTATATGAAGCAACCAGAAGGTTATGCTATGAAGGGAAAGAAGGAGTTGGTATGTAAGATGAAAAAATCCCTGTATGGTTTAAAAAAATCACCAAGGATGTGGTATCAAAAATTTGATACTTATATGCTGGGACTTGTCTTCACAAGAAGCAAAGAGGATCATTGTGTGTAATTTAAATTAATTGGTGATCATTTGATTTATTTGGTCTTGTATGTGGATGACATGTTGATAGAAAACAACAAGGAGATTATCCAGGATGTGAAAACTCAGTTGTCCTCTAAATTTGACATGAAGGATCTTGGTGCTTCAAATTTCATTTTGGGCATGGAAATTAAAAGAGATCGGAAAAAGAGGAAACTCTGGTTAAATCAGATAAAATATGTCGAGACAATATTGTAGAGGTTTAATATGTAGGAATGTAAACTGGTCAAGGTTCCTATTCCTGTTGGTGTAAATTTATCAATGGATATGTGTCCCAAGACATAGGAAGAGGAGGAGGATTTGTCTCGTGTTCCATATGCGAGTGTAGTTGGAAGTTTGATGTATGCAATGGTTTGTACTAGACCGAAAATTGCACATGCAGTGGCAGTTTTGAGAAGGTATATGTC
>JASDQU011402798.1:32844-47119 GCA_032191745.1 Picea mariana | reverse complement strand
TATGATTTGAAAAAGAAAAAATATCGTTGCTTGTTATTTTCATTTCTAAGCATCTAAAAATAAAAAAATCTTTTGTAGTTCATTAAGTGCATTTGCATTTTATTATGCATGTTTGTTTGGTGTTAGTAGCTTAGGATGGTTTTTATAAAAGAAAAGAGTTATGTACCCAAAGTTCCTTTTAGGTTGCTTCCTTGAAAGATTTAGTAGTTTCATTGCATTTTGAAAAGAAAAATAATTCTAGGAAAAATTGCATTTTAGGATCTTGGTCTTTATTTTGAAAAGTTTTCACCTTCAAAGTTAAAAGCCAATTTTTCAATTGTAGAACGTATTTTGCTTTTAGCACAATGTTCTAAAATATTGTTAACTCTTCTCTTTCATCTCCCAATAACACCACGAGTTTCACTTCCATTTCCGCCTGAGTACTCAAGCCATTAAAACTAACAATTAATGCTAAAATCAACTAGACTTTTCTGTTTATAAGGTACACCAAGTAGTCTAGGCTTTAGGGCCTTGAAATAGGTGTGGAGAGGAAACTCTTCAAGGCCACTTAAATAAACTTAATAGTCTGTGATAGGGAGTGTAAAAGTCTAGTTTCGTAAGAGTTAGTTGGGACCTCCCTCTAACACAGAGGATAAACATGAGGTCGCGTGAGGAAAGGTAGAGGAGATAACCCCTCCAAAGTCAAACCAAGTGTAGTGGGGATTGTATATTGATGGTCATTCTTGTGATCTTTGCTAATCGCATTTGAATCTGAAGCTTCATGGACCTAGAATATGTTCAGGATCCTCAGTTGTCTTCCAGACCATTTTCCTTTGGTTCCTTTGAAAGGCTTTGGAAGTTGCTACCCTGCTCATTACGATCATCCTGACTGTCAACTGTACCCACCTAGTAATTGACTGTGAGCTAAAAACCTAGTTTCCTTTTTTGTAGGGACTTACACAGGTGACTATGGGGGTATACCATGGTACCTAGGGTAGACATCGGATCATGCTTTATAGAGTATACTCGAAGGGTGTTTCTGTGTTTGAGTTACACTTGCACCAATAAGGTTCTCTATTGTTGATTGGCGTAAATATTCTTCCTGCTAGTCTATTGATTAATTGACTCACCTTTAGGGACTTTTTAGTGTGTGCTTTGTGTTTCTCGCTAGCTTAAACTTAGAGTGTTGGTTGATCATTTCACAAGGTGGAATATCAATAGTTCCATCGTTCACGTAGGCTTCAGGTCTTGTCATCAGTTACTTTGAATCCACCTCCGGCACCGCTGAGGTGAAGGCTAGATCAAGAGAGTTCTTTTGAAATGATCGGGTGATAGGAAACTGTACCCAAAACCAATTCATAGAGAACATTGTCTTGCATCGGAAGAGACTAACATTTATGACCTCGAAGCCGAAGGCTTCAGGCCTGCAAACCCTTCGATCACTAATCTTTCAACACCAATCCTTGTTCAGGTAGTCCCTCCGTAGGTGACTTCTCTTGATCGTCGTCTTGTTAGGATACTAGATATGGAAGTAAATAATACTAATTTTACTGGGAGTCTTCATACTCCCAATTCGACTACGAGTAGAGGGGGGGGTGTACCTCCTCCTCCACCTTCACCTACAAGGACTACTGCTAAATAGACACCTACAACTTTTGGTAGTGGCACAGTCCCCAAAATGGCTACAACCATTGTTCCTATTATACAAAATGTGTCTGGTGCTCCTTTCACATATAGGATGTTGAGATTTGATACAAGATTGACTTTAACTTACTCTACTTCACAGACTATTGGTTTTTGGGTAGGGATTTATAGTGCTCCCTTGCAAGGATCCTTCATATGAACCACTGCTCTGTTTAATGTTATCCCTTACAGTGGAATTCATATCCCTCCTCTATCCCCCTTGCTTGACGGTGCCTTCTAGCAACCATCCGAGATTAATACCAGTTCCAACTTGTTTAGTGGAGGGAGTCATGGGTCTCAGTCCTATATGAATCTGGTTGGGTCTATTCCTTTCTCTTTGTTTGGTTATTTTGGAAAAAACACTTTCTCATTGTCTGCATTTTCTTCATGGGGCCACCCCTTATTTAATCAACCCAAACCTATGTAAGGTTTTGTTCCTTTGAATGGAGTGATGACATGAGCCTTCTCCTCTCAAGGTCTTGAAATCCCTGGCAAGGTTCTCTACCTTCACAAGGGATGTTGATCGGAGGAAACCCCTCCCACACTTAGTGGAACCCCAGGCAGGGTTCAATACCTATGTCAGGAGGATTGGTTGGGGGAAACCCCAACCAAGTTCCTTGAAATACCATGCAGGGAGCAATCCCTACCCAAGGTATGTCATCGAATTATGTAAATCCGTCAATGATGCAGAATAACGTGCAAACTCCTTATATTGGCCAAGGACACCATGGTCTTTACCAAAACCCTAGCCAACAAGAAACTTTTCCTGGAAACATGGTTCTAGTCAAAATCCAGGCTCCTCTTTTCCTTTGAATCCACCGCAACCTAGGTTACCTTTACTGACAACTCTTCATTTTCCATATATGTCAAGGTTGTTGAATGATCTGATATGTCATGATCCACATTGGCCTCCTATGCCAACTAAGTTTCCCTCAAACATACCCAAATTTGAAGGTAAGGCTGGCGAAGATCCAAACGATCATGTTACTATGTTTCACTTATGGTGCTCCTCCAACTCATTGACGGATAACCTATTCATTTGCGATTGTTTCAACGCACTCTCATAGGGGGTGTTGCGAAATGGTACATCGAGCTCAACATCTCAAAGTATCCTTACTTTAACGACCTGTCCATGGTTTTCTCAAACCATTTCCAATTACTAGTGAGATACGATGCCAATACAAAGTTGTTGGCCAACTTTGAGAAGAACAAAGTCTTCCATATCTCCGATCATATCATAGAATGGCATCACCGCAAGAGCTTGATCAATGTAAAGGTCCCTCCTGCATTTTTTCTTGAGTGGTTCCTAAAGTCCTTAATGCCTTTTGTCTCCAAAGACATCGTGACTTCTATAGTATTCTCTGAAGAAGAGGCTATTATGAGAGCCCAACAACTGGAATTTATTTATTCTCAATCTGGTATGATGTATAATATTCTCCTAGATGCACCACGGTCAAATATTGACAAAAACAACCAAAAGTTTGGGCCTCATTCTGATGGTATAGTAGGCTCAACACAAAGTAAGCCCATAGATCTATTGACTAACCAGTTGCAACAATTATCGATCCAATAGACTGTGGCCAGCCAGACTTCTAGTTCAGCTACCCCCGTAACCCAAACGTCGGAAGTACATAGTGTGCATTCAAAGAATCCCAAAGGTAACCAAAAACCCATGGGAAAAAAAAAGCCAAAGGAAATAAGGGTAAGGGTGATAAAAAGGATTCTAGAAATGTTGGTGAGGGTAAAAATGAGAAGAAGAAGGTGAAGTTTTTGTGTAATATTTGCATGGACGATCACTTGACTCAGCAATGCCATCAGCTTGAGGAAGCCTAGAATTTGTTGGCACAAAAACATCCTATTGTGTTAACTAACCCTTTCCCACAAGGGAAAAATATGGCACAAGCTTCCTCATCCACGAACGTGCCTGGGGGAAATCAGGGAGCCCCCACACTTAATGATAATAATGGAGCCGCAAACATATACGTTATGAGATCAAATGCTCATATTCAGACCATGGCTCATTATTATGGAATGTCGGAATCTACTAACAAGGGAAAAGAAGCTTCCAACCCACTGCCTCCTCTTCATATTGAAAATATTGTGGGAGAAACTATGACTTGCATCCCTAAAGGTTCGTTTAAGAAGGCTTCTCACAACCCAAATGAAAGGGCTTCTCAGAACTACTCCATTGTGGAGGATCTAGAAAAAACTCCTTGTGTGATGTCTTCTCTAGAAGTTCTCCATAGTTTCCCCTCACAGAGGAAAGAATTGTTGTCTGCCTTGGGTGTTGTTGAGCCAGCTAACTCGAGAACTATTGTTTTCGACCCTACCGATCATAAGCCACATTTTCCTTACCACGTTGCTTTCCATATAGTAGTGGTTTATGCCACAAAATCGTTGACTTGAAATATTTTCCACACGGTGGTAGATGAGGGTGTCTCGACTTGCGTTATGTCATTGGCATGTTGGAAGGTCATTGACCAACCCGAGTTTTCTAAGTCACTGACATTGTTAACTACGTTTGATGGCCATTATTTTAGACCACATGGTATAATCCCCTCCTTCCCCGTGCAATTGGAGGGAAAAATTGTGTGTGTTGAGGTTGAAGTAGTCAACGCGCCTCTCGACTACAATATTTTGTTAGGACAAAGTTGGACCTACTCTATGAAAAAAGTTGTATCCGCCATTTTTCATCTCTTATGTTTTCCTCATGAAGGTTGGATATTAACCGTTGATCAATTATCCTTCTCTCGTACTGAACCCTCATCAAGGGCATCCACGGTCCCGATGATTGAAAACCTGCAGCAAGTTACCAACAACCTAGTTGCTGGAATTTTTCCATATGTGATGGGAACTTTTGATTTTCTACCACCTTCAAATGATGTCAAGTTTATTTTGACTATCCCTGATCAAATGAAGATTGTGATATTTCAAGTATCTTCTTTTTGAACGATTTATTTTAATGACTTGTGGACTTTACCTTCCCTATCGACTTCGATGGAAGGGGTAGGGCATCCTGGCATGGCTATGCCCCTACCCTCAGCTGAGGCTACATACAACATTGTTCAAAAAATCTCAGCCAACCCTAGTCCGTCTCCCCCTAAAGATATAGATCTTGTTCTTGAGCCTATTTGGGCTCAAGAATATCTTACTACTCATGATCCTTTGGACTTGGCCTTGCCCTCCAACGAGGCAATTTTAGAGGCAATGACCGATCCTGATAGACCTTAGGACGATCTTCACCATAGATCCTACTTTTTACCCAAGCTTAGGAGAGTAGAAATAGGAGAGCTTACCACGACCATGAATGGAGATGCCACTTGTCATGTTAACCCTTTGGCCATGCACGAAATCTATGCTGAGGGAAACATGGAAAGTATAACTTAAATGATTCCAATTGACATCTATAAAACCCCTGGTGTCATTGAAAACGTCTTCATCAGAGCACATTGTTCTCCCAAGGAGATTCAGGTGTAAACTTAATTATTCAAAGAGTTTTGCGACGTTATTTCCTGGTATTATGAGGAAATGCTAGGAATTGACCCTTGTATAGTCAAACACGACATTAGCACTTACCCCAATGCTAAGCATGTTCGGCAGAAGATTTTCCCAATAAACCCTTGTAAGGCAGCGACTATCAAGGCTAAGGTAGAGAAACTAATTAAAGCCAGTTTCATCTATCCAGCTCAATTGATGGAATGGGTGTCAAACCTTATTCCTAACAACAAAAAACAAGGTAAGATTCGTGTGTGCATGGAATTTCATGATCTGAATAAAGCTTTCTCGAAAGATAATTTTCCCACCCCATTCATTGATCATATTATCGATGAATGCACGGGATGTGAAGTTTTTTATTTTATGGACGGATTTTCCGGGTATAACTAGATTCAAATCAAACCCGAGGATCAACATAAGATTGCTTTCATATGTCCTTGGGGTACGTTTGCATACAGGAAAATTCCTTTTGGTCTTAAAAATGATGGAGCTACTTTTCAACAGGCCATGTCGTTCACCTTCCATAACCCCAAGCATACAGTCGAGGTGTATCTTGATGCTCTGGCATCGTATTATCGTAAGAGATTTAATCATCCTGCCCACCTAAAACTTATTTTTGAGAGGTGTCTCTACTATTGGATTGGCCTAAATTCGAACAAGTGTAGTTTTTTTGTTACATCGGGACATTTGTTAGGCTTTATCATGTCCACTAAAGAGATCATGGTTGATCCTCTGAAGGTTGAGGCAATAGTTAAATTGCCTCACTCGTGCACAATCCCTCGGATTCAGAGTCTACAGGGGAAAGCTAACTTTCTTCGGTGATTTGTTGCCTACTATTCTGAGATAACTAAAGGGTTTATGTGTCTCTTGAAAAAAGGGGTCCCTTTATTTTGGGATGAAGCGACTCAATGCTCTTTCAAAGCAATGAAAAGTTCCATGAAGTCTGCTCCTTTTCTCATTCCTCCTGACTATGACAAGGATTTTGTTTTATACTTGGTTGTGGAAGAGTCTACCATCGGTATGGTGTTGGTTCAGGAGGATGACGTGCTTCAAGAACACATCATCTACTACCTTATCCGAGGCTTAGTCGGATCGAAACTCAACTACACTCATGTTAAGAAACTGGCTTTGGCAGTCGTCCATGTTGTCCAAAGGTTCCTCCATTATATTCTACTTCACAAGACGACCATTGTAACTGTCGTGAATCCTTTTCAATATGTGTTGACACAATGGGTCATATACAGGAATATTAGTTGATGGATAGTCATTCTTCAAGAATTTGACTTGGAATTTGTTTCGACGAAGTCTAAAAAGTCTTTGGTATTTGTTGGGATAATTTCAGAGCTTTCGGTTGAGAGTGGTAATGATTTACCTGAAGAGTCATTGATCAATGAGGATTTCTTCCTTATTGCATCTTTGGACCCTTAGTATGGAGATATACTTGTGTATATTTAGAATTTGAAGTGTCCTTCCTCTGCCTCTCATGATGTGCATCGTCAGATACACCATCAAGTGTGTAACTATATTATCATCGATGATACTTTATATCATTGAGGAGTTGATTGTGTTCTTCGTCATTGTCTCACTCATGAGGAGGTAGAGCTTGTGTTGAATGACTGTCACACTGGAGCATGTGGAAGTTACTTGTCTGGGTTGGAAAAAACCCAGAAAATTATTCACGTTGGATACTTTTGGCCCTCGTTGATCAAATATTGTATAGAGGCGGTCAATAAGTGTCACCCATGTCATATCTTCTCTAAAAAGATGCAGGCACACCTTGCTTCCATGTTTCATGTTATTGTTGTTGGTCCCTTCAATAAGTGGGGGATTTATTTCACTACATGCCACCTGACTTCATCTAGGGGGCATCGTTATATCATCGTGGCAATAGAATACTTCACTAAGTGGGTTGAAGACATGTCAACATTTAGTAATGATAGGGAAATTACTACGCTTTTCATTTTTAACTAGATTGTAGATAGGTTCGGTATACCGAAGGAGATTGTCACAGACCATGGATTTCACTTCTAGAATAAGATGATGACTGAGTTAACATAAAAACTTGGGTTTAAGTAAGAACATTCATCATCGTACTATCCATGGGCTAATGGTCAGGGGGAGGCTGTCAATAAGTCTCTTAAGACTATTCTCCAACGGACGATCAATTTGGCCAAGTCGAATTGGGATTTGATGTTGTACTCATCACTTTGGGCCTATCGAAATTCAATCAAGACTGCTACCAATTTCTATCCTTTCCAACTCGTTTACGGGCTAGATGAAATATTTCACATAGAGTGCTAGATTCCTTCTCTTAAGTTGGCAGTGGAATTATTGCCCGAAACAACTGCACTTGAAGAGTGTCTCCTCTATCTCAAGCAACTCAATGAACAACATCGAGATGCATCCTTGGGAAACAAGGCTCATAAACACTGTGTCAAGTGTCAATATGATTGGTCAGTACACCCTAGAGTTTTCTTTGAAGGCAATCTTGTCTTGGTCTGTGACCAAGATAAATATCCCTTGGGGCCAAGAAAATTTAAACCCATGTGGTTCAAACTGTTTATTATTAACAAGATTTTGGAAAAAGGTGCTTATCAATTGGTTGACTTCGAAGGTAATGCTTTGTCTGAGCCTATAAATGGGCTCTACCTTAAGAAGTATTACACAATTAACTGATGCATTGGCTAATCATATATTATATTGGCATATTGCACACACATAAATATAAAAGCACACACATAACGCACATGTAAATAAATTTGTACAAAATATGTTTACTCCATAAGGAAAAAATATGTATATATATAATATGTCCAAAATAATGTCATAGTACAAAATGTGGGCCATAGGCCTCAAAAGTGTCAATAATACACCATCGGTATTAATCCCTCCATACATATAGGAGATACAAAAAGGGTGTCTTTGGAATGCATAATGTCCAAATCTAATCTAAGCTCTATGCCTATTGACCCTAGTATAATAGACGATTGTGTTGGCTAGACGCTGGAATAGTTGGACCCATGATATGGATACTCCCACTACGTGAGTCTGCATGGATGGCGATAGATCCTCTATCTATGCCATGGGCACACAATGAGTGAGGGATTTCATGTTCCTCTCTTCCTTCCTCGGGACCCTCTTAGCCTCTACTGATGATGGCCATGCCTCTACTAATGATGGCTCTGCCTCTGCTATGACCCCTCCCGGTTGGATCTTCTGTCATAGACGACGTCGAGTCCAAGGGAAGTATGTTGGTCATACTGGCCCCACATCTGTACATAACAGGTTAGAAGTTAGTATTGTGACGTTACCAAAAACATGTTTTCTTTTCTTTTATAAAATCAAAAATTCTAAAATGTGAGTAAGTACCTATGTCGCCATAGGCCTCAAAAGTGTCAATAATACACCATCGATCTTAATCCCTCCATACATATAGGAGATACAAAAAGGGTGTCCTCGGAATTCATAATGTCCAAATCTAATATAATCTCTATGCCTATTGGCCCTGGTATAATAGACAATGGCGTTGGCTAGACGTTGGAATAACTAGACCCATGATATGGGTACTCCCACTACGTGAGTCTACATGGATGGCGACAGATCCTCGATCTCTGCCATGGGCACACTACGAGTGAGGGATATCATGTTCCTATCTACTTGCCTCAGGACCCTCTCAACCTCTATTGATGATGGCCCTACCTCTGCAATGGCCCCTCTTGGTTGGATATTCTCTCGCAAACGATGTTGGGTCCAAGGGAAGTATGTTGTTCATACTAGCCCCACATTTGTACATAACAGGTTGGAAGTTAGTATTGTGGCATTACCAAAAACATGTTTTCTGTTCTTTTATAAAATCAAAAATTCAAAAATGTGAGTAAGTACCTATGTCACCATGCGCTACACCAGGGAGAATTTACACATCTAGGTCCCTCAGAAAATTGATCCCCGCATATGGGTAGTCCTCGATGGCAGGAATCTGGCATTTCCACCACTCGAAGAACTTCTCATCATATGCCTCATGTACTCCTCCTCCTCTCTGGCGTGGCATCAAAGCATCCCATCTACACAGTGATGGAAAGGAGGCTATGTGCCCTCTCACACACTCCCTAGGAATCATCCTTGACACTCTTTCAAAGAAGAATGTKCACAACACTATTCTAAATCTGAAGTTCCTCCTATGTCTCAACTTGCACTCAGTCAACTGAATTTTCATGTAATTGAGAATCCTGGTGCTCCAATCAAAAATAACTGGTTGTAATATTGCACAACACAATGCATCTAGGATCGTGAATCCTAGTGTAGAGTAGTGGACCCTATCATTCACCCAATCATGTACAGTACCACCCTCAAACTCAGATTCTTGATCTTCTGTATTGGCACTTGAGACCCCACCTTTTCTTTGTCGGCCTCACAATACATATCAATGTAGTGGGTTATATGGTCTGGCCTGGGGGGGAATGTATCCAAGTTTACCTGTTCGCGCCTCCTAGAGAGATCAATCAAGAAGTATAGGTCTTAGGTGGTGGGTGTTAATGATTGGACGTCTATCATGAAATCCTCTGCATCTTGATTCCATTACTCTACCAGATGGTTTAAAATTCATGGTTGAGCTCTCATAAGGGGACATTGGAAGTATTTCCATAACCTGCATTGTTTCAATGTTTCCACTGACACCGAATTGTCCTCAACTATTTAATCAACATCCTCATGTTCTCTTTCCCTCTAGCGAACATACATCCTGAATCATGTCAACATTTTGGGAGTTAGTGCTTCTCTTTTTCAAACTTTTTAAGCATGTACGCACCCTTTTTTGGTATCAGTCGTGTATGTACACTTGCTGATAATATCTCAGTTAGCACATATACGCGCGTTGACTGTGAAAAGCACGCATACATGCACAATCAAGCCAGTTTTTTAGAGCGTGTGGCCCCAAAATCCATATAAAACATGAAATCAATGAATGAAATTGTAGGAAAAGGGAAAAATTGCTTACTTGGCCCAACAATGAGTTGATTTCGTCTACTGATTATCTCCAAGTTTCAATTTGAAGGAAGAGGGTTTTGGTTATCTTTGGCAGTGTTCAAAGTGTAATGGTTAAAATGACTCTTTTTACTCCTATTTATAGATTTTTGAGCCAGTTTTGACCTACTTTGACCCTAATTTATTCTCTTTTGTTGCTCTATGGATTCTATGATTCTCCTTGGTGATCTTTTGGTCCTTTAAACTTGTTGTTCCTTTGGATTTGGAATTGTTTGATGAATGGGTATTACTTTTTCGATCTTGTGACAAAGTTGTGATTTCGCCATTTTCATTTAGGATAGGTTCTCACCGCCTTACATTTTGCATTCTATTGATGATTTTTGCTTTTTCACAGGACCAAACCCATCGAAGTGCGACACAGAACCTTCTATGTTGCTTTAGACGTGTCATAATTATGTGGTAGGGCCTTTTCCCCCCAAGGATTCCCTAGGTAGATCCTTTTCTTTCATTTTGAGTCCATGTTGTGAATTTCCTATAGGTTTGGGAGTCCTTTTAGTCCCTCCATGACTTTGTGTTGAAGCCTCATATTTTTCTAGCTTATACCTAAGATCATGGTTTGTTGTCTTTCAAGCTCACTTAAATTTTGAAAGAAACATCTAACAAGAATTATTTATTCTTTTTGGTCTCGTTCAGATTACTTAAGAAAAGGAGGCCCCCCTGGAGTCTTCTTTAAGCCCTTTTCAGACTATCTAAAATTGAAAATATTGTCGAGCGATCTTGTTGCCCTTCATGCTCATCAAATTTAAATTTGAAGGCACACATGTCCAGCGATAGTTTACCCCTTTTTCGGTCCTTTTTCAGTCTGGATGATTATTTTTACGAAAAAGCTATGCCCTAGGAGCTACAATTCACCAAGAGAGTATTCTCAGGTGTAAGTTTAACCCTTTTTCGGGACTGAGGTACCAAATTTGCGAAAAAGGTCCATTCTCCCTGGTTTTGGTTTATCTCTTTTTCGGGCCTTAGAGATTATTTACAAAAAAGGAAACCCCTTGGAGTCTTCTTTAAGCCATTTTCAGACTCCCTAAAAAAGAAAATATCGTTAACTGACCTTGTTCCTTTCACACTCATTAATTGGTCCATAAGGAATATCTATTTGGCATAAGTTTAACCCTTTTTCCAGCCAATAGATTACCCAGGAAAAAGGTATGCCTCGAGAGACATGTCTCACCGAGAGAGTTCTCCTAAGTTATGTTTTATACTTTTTTGGGCTCAGGGGACTAAATTACAAAAAAGGAGTTGATTCCATAGTTAATCTCTTTTCAGACTCCTTAAAATTGAAAAGATAGTCGAATGATAAGTTTAACCCTTTTCCAGACCGACTAGACTAAGTACAAAAAATGAATACTCTAGCCCTAGTGACCAAAGGATTTCTCCTTGGTATGATTTTATTCTTTTTTGGGCCCTGGAGACTAACCTTACAAAAAACATCACTCTAGAGTCTTCTTTTAATGTTTTTCAAACTTTCTAAAAGTGAAAAACCATCGAGCTTACCTTCACCGCGATCGTAAAACTTTACATGGAAGGATTCTCGTTGTGTCATCATGTATTGCATCACATGTATTGTCCTTGCCTTTTTGGCCTAATGCCAGCTTCATGTTTCTATTACTGAACCTATAAAGCATTCCTTAGGTGAAAGCGTTGTAGCATTTTTTCCCTTGCGATCTAACACCTTGACCCATGGAGGAATTTTCCCAAGTGTCCTTATCCTACACATGTCTCCTTCCACTGAGCATCAATATGTTCCATGTGCTTGGAACCAGTTTAATTTCCCGTGACACTCGTTCCTCCTTTGAAACGTAGCATTCTTTTATTCTTTTTCAAGCTCTTTAAATACATGAAAAAGACAAAAAAATAAAATATTCCAAAAAGAGGGGATGGGGAAACATTCTCTTTTGTTGGAAAAAATCTAGTTACCCTTGGAGATAGCACATCCTTCTATTTTTTCTACAAGAATTGGGATCTAGTATGGCCTTAGGAAGTTGTTCTCGTTACATAGAGATGTGTCCTCCTTTATTCGGTTACTCTTCCAAACACATGGAGAGTTTGTGATGCCTCCTATGCCACAAACTTATGTCAATAACATGTTGCATGTGTCTTTTCATATATCATACTCTGTTCCAAGGGGAAGTCTTTCAACCTGAGTCGGCCATTCTGCGATAAGTCTCTTGACCTTCATGAGTCAGCCTTCCCGAGAGTCTTTGTCAAGTTTACATTTAGAATCAATGAAGTTTTGTGCCTGATGATCAAGGTCCTCCAGTCTTTCCACGACAACATGTTGAAGACCTCAGAGTAGTGATTCTTACACTCATATTGTACTCCTACCTGATCTTTGAAGATCTTGAAGCTATTGCTTGAGTTATGAAGTTATCATCTCCAGCCATATGCACTAATGCCTCTTGAATATTCCTATGACATTGTATATCTTCTGATGATTTTGATATGTAGATTTGTTGTGTATTGTTCACGGCTACTGGTTATATTGGCATACACATTGGTCATGTAGCCATGATTACTTTATATATTACATGGATTTGCAGTGTACTTGAATGGAAACTATGCTTAGTTTGTCTCGAGCATGCGAATGCCCGCCTTGTTGATTATTATTATCTTATTGTAGATGACGCACTCACGGATACTCTCTTGGGTTTACTCAACTCCAGTGCTTTCCCACTTTCTTAAATATTTTGTAATGTATTTCGACCATCAGTTTGTCTTATGACCTCACACATTAGGGGGCATCTGTTATAACTCAAAATGCCACTTCTATGCCCCCTTGATGTTGGCCTACTCATTCATACATCTGCCAACCCATTTTAATGGAGTTCTTCTCAAAAAACAACTTTTTGTATGGCATACATGCCCTGTTGTATAGGCAGAGTGCATACATATGCTAGTTGCATACCTGAAAGCCTGTGTACATATGCTTTTGGCACTACTAAAATCACGTGTGTACTCCAAAAAGTGACAAAAAAATACAAAATCCATGCTTTCTGGTGGAGTTTACGGGCTATCTTAGGTATTGCAACCATCTTACCTCATGTAGTCCTTCTAGGAACGAATTAACCATCATTTTCTCATATAAATAGGGCCCTAGGGGGGGTCATTTGGAGAGATCAAACTAGAGTCAAGAGAACTCTGCCAAAATTTCCCCCTTGTGTTCCAAGCTTTCTTCCATTCTACTCTAAGTTCCATCCTCAACATTCCCTTCCATCCATCTTTTTCCCCTTATATTGGTATGTTGGCGGTGAAGATAGTATTGGGAATAGTGCACTTGGAGAAAAAGTAGTGTTCAATACCTGCTTGTGATAGATCTAATCTTGCCTTGAGTAGATCAAATTAGATCTAGGTTGGATATAAGTTTTCCTAAAGCTAAAAAAGGTTTGAGGATTGGTATTTGTTGTCACTTATGTGCGGGAAGAAGGTTGTGAGAGTTGGAGATGGATTTACGGAGCTGTAACGGCCGCGATACGTAAAAAAAACCACCAATTAAAAGATATGTCATTCTATCTTCTTACTTAAATAGAAACTTGTCTACTAAATTTAAGGAGAATTGTGTAGTAGTTTATCTCATCGTCTATATTAGATCAAGGAAACATCCAAGAAAGGTCTTTCTTATCCAGATGCAAAATTTATCCGCAACATAAAAATAAATAAAATCATTCTATTATGTAAGACTTACAAAATGAACTTGAAATATAATTACAATATTTTAGATTATTAAAATGATATCTCAATGTTTATTTTGACATAGCGAAATGACAAGTTAACCCCAAAATATTTAACAATTTACTTTTCGAGGGATAAATCTATGTAGGAATTAAAAATGAAAAAAGTTATTGATGATGATGTCAAACCCTTCACATAATGACATATGTATGTTTTTAAATTTGAATATTCGAAAATTTAAAAAGTTATTGATGATTATCTAAACCCTTCACATAATGACATATGTATGTTTTTAAATTTGAATATTCGAAAATTAAAAAAGTTATTGATGATTATCCAAACCCTTCACATAATGACATATGTGTGTTTTTGAAATTTGAATATTTGAAAAATAGTAGGATCGTTGTTATCT
>JASDQU011402797.1:32948-46171 GCA_032191745.1 Picea mariana | reverse complement strand
AAAAGAGTATTTTTTCATCTTATGCGTGGAAGCGCTCGGACCTCACGGGGAGCGCGCGTGATTCGCTGAGGGTGCGCTCAGGAAGCTGGGTCGGAAGCCAGCTTCTGGATTTCGGAAGCTGGCTTCCGACCCAGCTTCCTGAGCGCACCCTCATCAACGCTTCCTAAAGGGCAGGAAGCGCGTTTTTTTACTAGGAATCGAGCTTCCATTATCCAGAAGCGCGCTTCTGGATTTCGGAAGCTGGCTTCCGACCCAGCTCCCTGAGAGGAATCGCTGGGAGCGAGCTTCCGAGGCCAGTTCGGGGGGGGCGCTTCTGGTAACACTGGTCAGTACCCAAGTAGAGGAGTAGTTCCCAAGAAACCTTTCAAAGTGTAAGTATAAGTGAATGATATGGCATGTGGTTTACGTCATGGTCACGGTGCCATTGGCATGCAAGGCCACGTGTGGTTCATTTCCATGAGCACCTTTGTAGAGGGAGCACTTGGTGCTTGCCAAGTTTAGGTATAGGAGGACCATCACAAGATCCTATTAGGAGTGCCAATACCCAAGTAGAGGAGTCGTTCCCGAGAAACCCTTCAAAGTGTAAGTATAAGTGAATGATATGGCATGGGGTTTACTTCATGGTCATGGTGTCATTAGCATGCAAGGCCACATGTGGTTCATCTCCATGAGCACCTTTGTAGAGGGAGCGCTTCGTGCTTGAGTTATCCTCGGTGTCATTGGCATGCAAGGCCACGTGTGGGTTCATCTCCATGAGCACCTTTGTAGAGGGAGCACTTGGTGCTTGAGTTACCATTTCCTCAGCATTGTGTATTTCAAACCCCTATTCTTTCCTTTTGATTATTCATTTATTGCTTTGAAAGACCCTTTCTAGGTTTATGCATTTATTTTTACTGGGCTTTTGTTAATTCCTTTTAATTTGATTTGCATTCGGTGCATTAGGATTTGGGGCGATGACCTCATAGCAAGGGGGTAGAGCTCAAGTTATTCATGGCTTTTGATTTATCATTCATATCCCATTATTCTTTTGCATTTTGAATTTATAACATGCTCTTAACAATCATTCTTACCAGTTGCTTCAACCTCGGGCATTCTAGCCCCTTCTTCTCATAGGAGGATGAAGGCACGGACCTTTTTTGAGATACCTATAACAGCCATTTCCAAAAGGTAGGACAATAGAAGGAATCAAGATGAAAAATGTTAAGTATGAAAAGGAATGGTACGTTACCCTTATCAAGGCATCCCAGTAGTACCCCTTTTCCCCAAGAGTGACAACACTAGACTAGGACACATATGATTGCCACCAAGGTGAAACAAGGAAAAGAGCATAACTTCCAAGCATCATGAACTACTATCTAACTTCAACCCATGATCCTCACCTAAATGCCTAATGCATTAAAATAACACTTTATATGAAACAATGACTAATGTACCTCATGTGTGTTGGATCACCATCATCGAATGAACCATGTTGATCAAGTGAATGAGTTGAGCAAAGATGAGGGGGATGCATTTGAGGGGCTCTTGTCTATGGAGAATGCTAATCATCATCTCCGGGATCACTATTTGCAAATGTGGATCGTGGAAAATGATCTCCTCTAGTTACCCCTAGGTAAGAGGGGGTAACAGGGACTAAGAGGATCGGCCATGACCAACCACAAAGGGTCTAGAACTACCACCTAAGTAAAAAAAACACTTTTACATAGATCATCTAAGCATGGTCCAGTACAATACATGAGTACAAAATGGTCACACTCTTGGCTGATCATGATACAAAGCATTGTGGTGGCACATCTGATCATGGTAGGCACAAAATTTGCTCATATGGTAGGTCATTTCTGACAAAAAATATGAGGTTCACTGAAGTGGGTCTGAGGTGTAACAGCTCTCATATTCAACCCTTGATATTTTGGATTTGTTTTGTACAGCCTCCTCTTCCTTCTTGTATTTGTTTTTATCTTTGACCGACACATGCTCACAAGTTTTGACTCCTATAGTCTTACCTTCATCCCATGGCATAAACCCACAAAGATGCTTTCTCATACAGGTATATGAACCTGTGTAAGTTGTATGACAATGGGAGCATATACATTTTGTGGTTCCACTCCCTTTCCTACCCCAAGCTTTGGCATACGCTTCTACAAGGGTGTTGAGCTCTCCTTGTGTTTCGTCCATCATCATTGTCATTTTCATTATCATCATCCCCTTCCATTTCTTCCTCCTCTCCATGGTATGTGTGAAGAAAACTGAGGTCCTATGAAGTTGCCAACTAAGGTTTGTCTTTGACCTTGAGATTAGCTCTAAGTTTCAATCTTCAAAACTGTCCTTTGTTGTTTTAGGACAACAAACAGTTTAGTAACTTTCTGCCCACGGTTTTTGTAGGTTAAGTGTTCTTTGAGGTGCCCTTGCAAGTGTTTTCGTAACCTAAAGTTAGCACATGCAATATAACTCAATACAAGTAACACTTCCTCTAGATATTAACAACACGAGTAAGTTGATCTACACTCTAAGCATGCATGAAATGAACACAGGTATTTTTGGTCAACATGACCCTGGATAAAACCTCCCCCCTCCTCGGGGAAAACCAGTTTGAAATGGAAGTATATATAAGTGGTGTCTAAAGCTTGAGATACAACAAGTACATGAAACAAATGAACCTGATACAAAGGCAGCCCCTCTCAAGCTTCTATACAAGTCCAAGAAGGTGAATGCGCCCAAGCATGGTGCACCCTTCTCCTTTGTTGCTCAATCCCACTCTCGCCTTGCGCCCTTGCTACTCAAAGCCTTATAGAAGAAACCCTTGCACACAAATCTGCCTTTGTGTGCTACCTCTCCAACAAGACACTCCAATCAGCAATCTGACAAGTAGAAGACCTCCCTGCTAGGTGTGCACCCTCCTCCTATAGTGCGCCCTCGTCCAAGCAAGCATGAACACCACAAATAAATGGAAGCCAAAGCCTCCTAGAGCCCTCCATGAAAGGAGGCGTTCTTGCTGCCCTCTTCCTTTGCTTCCATTCCCATCTCCATTGCTCTCCTCTTCCTCTCCAAGTGAACAAAAGAGTGAATGAGCCTCCTTTTGCCCTATGTGCCCCTCTTAAAGAATCATAAGGAAACCTAAAAAGATCAATGGCTAGTATCACTCCAAGCCATATCTAATCCATGGTTGAGATCTCTCAAAAAGAATCTCAACTCAAAACCCACTTGGGGTTAAGTTTCCATAGTTCACTTTATGTCCCCCAATTCACCCACAAAGTGAATTAATGGTCACTTTCCACTCAAGTGACAAATTTCACCCTTTTGACTTAGGAAAATGTCAAAGTGAAATTAGACATAAAGTATAAGGCACAATGGGTCAAATATTTTCCTCTTGTGGTTAGAGACCCACAACCACAAGGGGACCACTTCCCTTGGTACACCAGAACTGAACACTCCCTCTTACCAAGAAAGTGTTTCTCACCAAGCCCATCTTGTCTCTGAACTACTCGACCTGTCCTGACACTGATCTGCTCAACCTACCCTGACACTGATTTGTCAACCTGCCCTAATCTCTAGATGGAAGTCCATCTCCACCCTACCTAAGATCACCTAGATCTTGGCATCTCACCAAAGATCTCTCCCTCAGCATCTCACCAAAGGTCTCTAGGTCTTGGCATCTCACCAAGATCCTCTCCTTGGTCTCTCACCAAGGTCCTATACTCATGGCATGCAATATGAGTCACATCTCTTGGTACTTCACCAAGAGTCTCTAGGTCTTGGCATCTCACCAAGATCCTCGACCTTGGTCTCTCACCAAGGATTTCTACCTTCTAGCATATCGCCAACAATCACTACTCTTGGCATCTCACCAAGAGTCTCTCTCTTGGCATCTCACCAACAGTATCTCTCTCTTGGCATCTCACCAAGAGTATTTGGATCTTGGCATCTCACCAATATCCTCAACCTGGCCTCTCACCAAGTGACTTCCACCTAAAATGGAAACTGAACCTAATCTGCTCGTCTCTGTAGCCAAGTGAGGCTCAAGCCTTTGTGGTGCCCTGTTGCTCCTCCTCATCAATCTTTGATGCTCTAAAACCCCTACACCAACCTTCTATCTCGGCAACTCTGAAACTGAAGTTGTCCCAGGTGGACCAGTCACCCTTGAAGATGGTGTCCTCGAAAACTGAGTCTGAGCTCCCTCTGAATCAATACTCTGAGTCAGTAGGTCCTCCTCAACTCTGTCTCCCCACCTGACGCTGGATGGTGTATCAGCTGACAAATAACTGACGAATGCACACTCTCTCGCAAACTGTGCATCGAACTCCTCCTTCTCGGCTATCGTTGCCATACCACCCTGCTACCTCTTCTTCTTCCTCTTGGGACACTGTCCAACATAATGCCCCATCTCACCACAAGCAAAGCATCTCACTTTGCTTATGTGCTTTTTCTGCCCACTGCCACTCCCTGGTGGCTGGGTCCCTCCCTTGGGACCCTATCTCGCACCCTCTCCGATCTTCTTCTTGCCCTTTAACCAAAGAGCAAGATCCTCATCCCTCCCAGGCATATGCTGTCGTCCTGAAGACCCAGAGCTACACCTCAACTCCTCCTGTACGAAATCATCCCAAAGTCTCTTCCAAGTAGGCATGACCTCCCGGGCAACGATGCCTCATACAAATGAACCCCGAGGTTTGGAAAAGTTGTTCAAAGTTGTCCTCACCAAAAAGTATGGATCCACAATCTCTTCGACCACTGCTAACTCGTCTCTGATCTGAGTGAAACTGCCTAAGTATGATGTGATTGTCTCGAAATCGAGCATCTAAATGCTCCTGAGCTTCTCCTACAGAACCATCTTCCAGTTCTGGTTGGGACTCTGGTAAAGCTTGCACAAAGATGCCCACATCTCAAATGCATAGTCTTTACCGATTAGATGGGGAATGATGTCGTCCCTCACCACATCACAAATAGTCCTCTTCACCTTGATGTTATCCTTCCTGAAATCTGCATCCAACAATGGTGATGGAGCAGGTGCAGAAGGAATCACCACGGTAGCTTGAACTATATCCCATATTTCAAGGTCCTCCAAGACAAAAGTGATCCTGGTCTTCCAAGGGGACCAATTGCTAGCTCCGTCTAGCCTATCCTCTGTCTGCATCTGGGACATCGACATGGTTGTCCACTAAAACTCAACACTGAAGCTCACATTGATGCTCACACTAATGCGAAAACTGCAAAAGAACTCAGCCTCACCATTTGACACACAAGCGAAAGTAAGGTTGTCCAAACGTGTCCACAAAATAGTCCTCCAACTGTCCAACAAATCTGCTCACAAGCTGTCCACTAACTCTGCCAACAAGCTGTCCAAAATCTGCCCATAAGATGCTCTAGAAATCAACAAAACTTCACCAACAAGGCTCTGATACCATGAAGAAAACTGAGGTCCTATGAGGCTGCCAACTAAGGTCTGTCTTTGACCTTGAGATTGGCTCTAAGTTTTAATCTTCAAAACTGTCCTTTGCTGTTTTAGGACAGCAAACAGTTTAGTAACTTTATGCCCATAGTTTTGTAGGTTAAGTGTTCTTTGAGGTGCCCTTGCAGGTGTTTTCGTAACCCAAAGTTAGCACATGCAATATAACTCAAAACAAGTAACACTTCCTCTAGATATTAACAACACAAGTAAGCTGATCTACACTCTAAGCATGCATGAAATGAACACAGGTATTTTTGGTCAACATGACCCGGGATAAAACCCCCCGGAGAAAACCAGTTTGGAATGGAAGCATATATAAGTGGTGTCTAAAGCATGAGATACAACAAGTACATGAAACAAATGAACCCGATACAAAGGCAGCCCCTCTCAAGCTGCTATACAAGTCCAAGAAGGTGAATGTGCCCAAGCATGGTGCGCCCTTCTCCTTTGTTGCTCAATCCCACTCTAGCCTTGCGCCCTTGTTGCTCAAAGCATTGTAGAAGAAACCCTTGCACACTCCAATCAGCAATCTGACAAGTAGAAGACCTCCCTACTAGGTGTGCACCCTCCTCCTATAGTGCACCCTCGTCCAAGCAAGCATGAACACCAGAAATAAATGGAAGCCAAAGCCTCCTAGAGCCCTCCATGAAAGGAGGTACCCTTGCTGCCCTCTTCCTTTGCTTCTATTCCCATCTCCATTGCTCTCCTCTTCCTCTCCAAGTGAACAAAAGAGCGAATGAGACTCCTTTTGCCCTATGTGCCCCTCTTAAGGAATCATAAGGAAACCTAAAAAAGATCAATGGCTAGGATCACTCAAAGCCATATCTAATCCACGGTTGAGATCTCTCAAAAAGAATCTCAATTCAAAACCCACTTTGGGTTAAGGTTCCATAGTTCACTTTATGTCCCCCAATTCACCCACAAAGTGAATTAGTCACTTTTCACTCAAGTGACAAATTTCACCCTTTTGACTTAGGAAAATGTTAAAGTGAAATTAGATATAAAGTATAAGGCACAATGGGTCAAATATTTCCCTCTTGTGGTTAGAGACCCACAACCACAAGGGGACCACTTCACCAGAATTCAACAATGTGTTGCCTACTTCTAATTCTTCCTCTCCATGGTATGTGCTACCTACTTCTAATTCTTCCTCATCATCACTAGTATTTCAATGTCCCAACACCACCATCATAATAAAAAATGGAACCAAAAGGATATACCACATTGACATACCCATCATGCTTGTTGAAACTTGAGAATAACTTGTTGCCTGCAATAGAATGATGGAGAAGGAGAAATGGGAAAGAGTAGGAGAAGAGAACATTCAAGAATTCAACATAGTAAATACTAAATATACTAGTTTACAACACGTGGAAAAAAATTAAAAACAAACAAGAGTGGGCTTTAGAGCCTACCTCTTCATCTCTCCAATGGTGGTTGAATGTAACTATGGCAACCTTCATTCTCCCTTCCGAGATGTCACAAATGGCATCCTTCAATCTTCCTTCCAAGCTTTTACAAATCTACTCGTCAACAACTAGCAAACAACCCACTCAAAACCCTTAGCAAACATGAGTGAAATGAGAAATAGAATGATTGAGAGCAAATGGAGACAGTGAGTGTTTTAAACCACCAAGGAACCCTAGCCATGCCTAAACCAAGTAACTATGGCAACCTTCATTCTCCCTTCCAAGATGTCACAAATGGCATCCTTCAATCTTCCTTCCAATCTTTTACAAATCTACTCGTCAACAACTAGCAAACAACCCACTCAAAACCCTTAGCAAACATGAGTGAAATGAGAAATAGAATGATTGAGAGCAAATGGAGAGAGTGAGTGTTTTAAACCACCAAGGAACCCTAGCCATGCCTAAACCAAGCTTTTGGAACCTTGTGTTGGTTCACACAAGCAAAAAAAAGAGTCCAAATTCACCCTCTCACGCAATATCACTGAGGGAGCGTTTTTTTAGCTCATCGAACCATCCTAGAAGAGTACTGAGGGAGAGTTTTTTAGCTCCCGAGAGTGTCCTGGGGGTGCTTAGGGAGTGACAATCCCTAAGTGCTCCCTAAACACGCTCACTAAACAAGCAGGGAGTGCTTTTTATTGGGAGGGAGCATGCTCCCAAAAAATGCTCCCTTTGGGAGCGTGTTTCCGAAGCAAAGCGCTAGGGGAGCAAGGGGGAGGGGGGTTCTCCCACAGTGTAGATCATGGGTAGGACTTGACACATCATGTCGTGTGTTTTTTACTTAATGTGGTCAATCGAGTGCTTGTCCTAGATATTTATGCTTCAAATGATGTTGATGAGAAGGCATATTTCCTGTACTATTTGGTAAACAACCTTCTAGAAGTCCATTGGCTAATATGTAGGAATTTCAATAATGTGGAGACTTGTGATGATAAAGGAGTGAACCCTTTTCAAATTCCCCCGTAAGGGAGAATGGCTTGGAATGGCCTCGAGGCCACAATTGGCTTGTATGACCCCAATAAATTTCTAAGCATGTCTCTACTAACTTGTAGTTCACTTTATCAAACTTCAGAAAAGATGGGGACAAGGTTTTGAAAAGCTTGGACAAAGCCACGTTATCAAAACAAAATTCCTTTTTCTTTCATTGTGGAGTAAGTAGACCAATGCAAGTGTTGAGGGAGCTTACACTCTCTAATATTCAACCATTATTTCCTCCATCCCATGGGGAGTTTCTAAGATGAGAATGCAAAAACAAGATCTTGATCTATCTCACCTAAAGCACCCGACTTGTATCCAAGCTATCAAGTGGATTTGGAACTTGCTACCTAGGTCAAGGGGAAATGTTGATTTGATACATTTGGTGGAATGATGCAATTAGTCGAGTCAAGGCCTTCATGTTTGGGTTTAGCAAACAAATTGCGACAATTAGGCACAAGTGCCACGAGGCTATTAAAGAAGAGCTAAAGAATTCTCTTGGACTCTTCAGTGTTGGAGATAATGGTCATATTTAGAACTTAGGACTTAGACGTATAATAAATGCTCACTATTAAAGTGATGTAATAATGGGGCATTTAATGTAGTCATTAATGAAGTGGTTAATAATTAGGTATTTGGGAGTTATGTAACATACTCCTCTCTCCTACTATGTAATGAGACATTGCATCATCTAATGTATGAATCAATCCACTCTTTCTCATTCATGTGTATTCTCGTCCAAGCATGCGCGTGTCATAAGGTCTCACATTCAATTATCTCCTTATGATAAGGCCCTTTCAAGCATGAATTGCTAGGCTTAGGTTGCCTCCTATCCAAAGTAAAAATTGAGTGAGGGCACTAATAAGCTTTGAAAGAACCCTTCTGGAAGAAATTTCCAATGAAGGAAGTGAAGACCCACTTGATGAAAGGTATCAAGGAGCACCACCATCTGATATAAGCAAAGGAATCTACCAAGGAGGAAAACTCTGAAGATGAAAAAGAAACATATGTCATCCAAAATTCTCCAAAGGAAGATACTAATGTTGGAACAATCTATAAAGCCCATCCTCATGTCATCCTTTTTGGGGACAAAGGAAAGGGAGGTTGGATTATGTTAAGAAGCAAAAGGAAAAAGGGAAACCACAAGAATGCATTGGGATCCCATAGTTTTGACCCTATAGAGACTATCAAGAAAACAACTAAGAAAAAAAATTAACGAAACCTAAAAGAAGCACTTGCAACAGCCAGATGATTTGAGAAATCCAAAAAAACTAAATTCGGGTAAGACATGCTTAGATTATTTTCAGTCTTAGTCAAGCCTTGTTGAAAATTTCTCAACAAGTATAACTGAGGTGTTAAATCTATAACCCTTTCTTCTATTTTATGGAAAAAACATACTCATTTTTTGTTTAAAAAAAATATACATTCATAGCACGAAAGGTTATATTGATCAATGAAATGCACTTACATAGGTTTCTGAAGATAATTGTTTATGATAGTGGTCCTCAATTCACTAGCCTCTTAAGAAAAAAAATCCTCAAATTCTCAAACAACCCACTACACATGAGAACAACCTATCATTCGAAAATGGATGGCTAAACATAAATTGTTAATAAAATGCATAGAATCTTAGCTTTGGTTCAGCTACATAATTGATCATGAGGAGACTAGATCTCAAATGGCTAAAGATGTAAAGGATGAGGGGAACGTGTTGAAAAGAGGTCCAAGAAGTTGTCTTCAAAGGCCACCTCTTCATGTTTTTGAGTAGGATCATGTGTACTTAAATTTTGCTAAGTTCCTCATCAATGTTTTCAATATCAACTTCCAAGTCCATGTCATCTAAGTCTTGATGAATTTCTTCAAAATGCTCCTATTGAGATGTTCAAAATCTCCATATTCCTGTGATTGTTGATATTGATCTTATGCTTGCAAAATGGGGTCATCTTGTTGATCAGGACTTCCAAAGTCTTCAAATTATTCTCCATCAAAGCAATCGAGATCTTCTTGGTCCATTGATATCTTTCCAAACAATGGATGTTTATCAAGATTTGTTTGTGCTACAAATCAGTGTTGTAAATCTCTCCGATATATCGTCGATATTTCGAGATATTCTGAGTTAAACCCTTGTCCGATATATCCGAGATATTCTGAGATATTTCGAGTTAGACCCTTGTCTTGCAACATTTTCAGAGATATTTCGATATTTTTTGTCGATGTCATTGAGAAGTTACATTCCGGACCCTCGCCAATACTTTCCCCGAGACGAGATTTACAGCATTGCTACAAATAACTTTGCCTATAGTTATTGAGATCAGTGTTACAAGAACCGAACCGGAACAGGTAAAACCGGCCGGTTCACAAGGCTTACCGGTTCAAACCGGACATTCAAACCAGTTTGGTAAGAACCGGTTTTTTTCCGAGTTTTTTTCTTTTTGTTTTTCCTAATTTTATTGAGGGGATTTGCAAATTTTTTTAAAAAAAATAAAAAAGAAAGAGACTCCCCACCCCCTCCATTTCACCCACCCTAGTAATTAATGGTAATGTTAAATTCTTGTGACATTCTCCTTTATCTTTCATTTTCATCCTTTTACTTAAATTTTTAACATTACCATTAATTGTTTCAGGATGTTTGAGAGTGGTTCCAACCCCACTGGACTTCATATGGAGAAAGTAGAATTTTAGGTCCCATTCAAAATTCAGCAGACTTAACAGTTTTCAAGATTTCAAGAATGGCAAGATTGCAATGTTTCCACTGGATTCTATCATGTATGAGGGTATGGAACTGACATTTAATCAAAAGAACCAAGCCCTTTATGTACCTCGATGTTGGTGGCATTGATTGTTGAACGCTTGATTTTGGGAAAATGATGCTTCCAACGCTCTCGCTTCCTAAAACGCTCCCGCTTCTGGCAACACTATTGTGCACTGATGTTGCAAGTTGCAACTGTATCTTTGCCTTCTGGACCAGGGGAATCAAGCCAGGCTCAGAATCCCCCTGTTGAGTCTACTCATGTTGAGGATGTAGATGATGACTCTGAGTCTGAGTCTTAGTCCGAGTCCTCTGAGTCTGAGTTTCAGTATCCAGATTCAGACTATTAGATTGTGTAGTCTCGACTCTCTACTCTCTAGCCTAGACTCTAGAGTTATTTTTGGACTTTATAGGCCATTTAGAGCTTTTTTGATGATGTATTTTGATTCAGAATCCAAATATTCATATGACTATGGAGTGCACTTGCCAGTTGCCACTTACTGTTAGTGCTATTTTGGATTTATACAATGTTAATTGTTATATATATATGAGAAACTTTACAAATTTTTGTATACTGGTTTGGATTCACATGGATGCACATGAATATGTATTTTTTTTCAAAATTAGAATATTTTATGTATTTTTAGTGACCGGTTTTTTGATCCTATTTTTTTTTCGGTTTTTTCCCGATTCCGGATCGGTTCCGGTTTTTGGGGTCGACCGGTTCGGTTCTGGTAACATTGATTGAGATAGTTGTGGTTATTGTTGTTTGACTTGTTTTAGTAAATATGAAGTCTCTAATAAATTGAATTAGTGACTTGATCAATTTATAAAGTAGATATATAATTAAATTGTAATTTTGGCATTTATTGTACATTGGAGAGCAAGCACAACAAAGAAAACATGATGAGTGCTCAAGTCGAACAACTTGATACAATTGAAGGGGGCAAAGGGGTTTCAGGAGGACCCCAAACTGAAGTGGCACAAATAGAAAGTTGACTATGAAGTCCCCAACCAGGAAAGTCTTGAGGAACCATATTTTTGTTAAGTGTAGAAAACCTTGCCAAATCTTTATAGTCCTCGAAATATTCACTACAAAAGTTTATATATTTTATAGAAATGGCATTTTTTCAAGTATAATTGAAGATGTCTAAAGCCCCAAAATGTCCAATTACAAAAGAACTTATTTGAAGATAAGGCCAGTGTGCAAGCCAAGGCCTTCATAAGCCTTTAATAAAAATGACCAAATGTGTTGAGAAAGACCCCTGAAATGGCCCATAAAGTGGGAAGAGGCCTTTTAAAAAGTACTTTACAAGTATATCCTTTAATAGAGATTCCTAAATGAAACAAATTTCACTGAATTTGGTTCCAAAAATGAGAAAGCTATAGCATTTTGACTCCTTGGCTCCAACTTAGACTTAATAGACAGCAATACGTATGGTGGGAAATGACTAAAGGTTGGTTGGTAAAGAAGGCAGATTTAACAATTTTAACAAATTGGATTTTATGACTCAAGGGGATTTGAACTGTTGACCCCTTTCCTCTTATGCAAAACTTCAACCAATTCACCCAGAATTATTTTCAAGATAGTATATGCAAGTTGCCACTTTGGTAACAAAAACAAAAGTAGGTCTTAAATACTTTTGGCTATTAGATTTCGAACCTACAATTGTCTTTCTAATATGGCCAATTGTCTTTCCAATATGGCATCTTTACAGACTAGACCATAGTTGAATAGCAATGACAAAATTAGAGAACATTTTCTGTTGTGCCTTTTGGGCTCCAACAATGAATTCAAATTCAATTTGATTCATATCAAACATTAAGAAAACATAAAATATATTTTAGAGGCAGCATCAGTTCTAGAATAGTTAATGACAAGCAATTCTATCTGTACAATCGCCAAAGCTAATATGATTAATTAGTGCTGAAAGCTTGTCAGCACAACCATAGATTATATCATTGGAAGAGCCATATTAATTTCTGATTGTTCACTTTTATTTGGTGCTCTCTAGCAGCAAACAAACAGAGCCGATGATATCTTGGAGCATAAAGTACATTTTGGCAATTGTGTTAGCAGCATCTTTGAAAAGAATAAATAGCATCCCTTCTCAAACTGTAAGACAACAATCTCTAAAGATATTCAAACATTTTTAACCAGTGAAGGCACAACCATAGATTTTTTAAAAACACAGAAAATTTAACATGGAAAAAATCTACATTTCCTAAGTCAAGAAGGATTTAACTGTTGCTTTTAAAAATCTGCATCTAAGCTAGTGAATCTTGAGTGATTGATTCCAACAACTTCTTGGACAGGCCCAGATTCTTCAAGACGTTGTCACCTATTCAGTGACTCTGCTACAGGTGTTGCAAATATGTCATTAATGATGAGAATGACCACAAGAAGTAATATCATCAAAAAGCAACAAAGCAGGGATTTTCATAGCAGGATTTATTCTTAGAAACCTTTTAACATCTTCCAACTCACCACATAACAATTTCTAGTAATAATCCAGCCTGGTCCATGCCTTGCTAAGTTGCAGGAAACAGTACCCCCTTGTTTCCCCCCCCCCCCGAAACGAAGCGAAAC
>JASDQU011402797.1:15105-32715 GCA_032191745.1 Picea mariana | reverse complement strand
ATAAGAAAAAAAAAGGGGGGAGTGGGGCCCCCAAACAGTCAAATATATTTTTTTTTTGCATTTTCTATATTCTCCAATGAGAATAAAATTGATTTTCTCCCTTCTTTTTTTAATTTCAAAAAGAAATTTCTAAAAACTAATAGAAACCCTAAATCTCCTTCCTTTGCTATAAGAAACCACTTGATTCACTCATTCCTCACACTTTCATTAGCAAGAGGAGATTCTTACAGCAGCAGCAAGGAGATTCTGTGTGGTTTTCATGAGCAGATTTCTTTTCTATTTGGTGAGCAGATTTATTTTATGTTTGCTTAGCAGATTTTTCTGTTCTCTTGGTGAGCATTCACAAATTTCTGTTTTGTTTGGTGAACAGATTTTCTTCTTGTTTTTGCAGCATTCATGGCTTCTCAAAGTGTTGTTTCATCTGCCCCTAGAGTTGCTGAAGTAAGCAGGCAGCAAGAATACTATCCTCTTTGGAGGCATGTTACCAAGGTCAAGGCTATGGGTGCTAGTGGAGGTTCATGGGAATGGAAGTGCAATTTATGCAAGAAGGATAAGACCTCCAAGGGATCTTACACAAGCGTCAAGGCTTACATTTTGAATGAAGGGAAAGGTATCCACATACTCTTGAACTGCAGGTGAGGAATAAATTCCAGAAAGAGCATGATGATGCTCAAAAAATTAAGGATAATAGAGCCAAGATTGCTATGCATGGCACTAGCAAGCATCCTCCTTCCTTGGTTGTTAGTAATGATCCAAGGATTGTTCATGAAGCAAGGAAGAGGAGGGCGCTAGAGGTAGAAAACGAGATATCCAAAGGCCCTGGAGGACGAGGTGCAGCTACGGACAGCAGATTGATGAAGATGTTCAACAATCAAAAGAGAGAAGAAACAGAGTCAAGAGTGGCAAGGGTCATATTTGCATGTGGCATCCCATTTAATGTGGTTCGGTCCTGTTATCCCCCACTTTCAGGAATAACTAGGAGATCATGTCTCGAGGCCCACAGGTCCTAGACATGGAGTACTGAGAGCAGGAGTGACTTTAGCATAGCCCTAGAGGGCCCACCTTTTCTTTCTTCCAGCATCTTTGTCTTGTCAGCAACAGCACCACCCACCACCATCGGCTTGGTCCTGTGTCAGAGAAGGTTCTTGCTCCATGACATAATTAGTCCAGGTATCATGGTATGTGTCACTTTGATCATCAAAACCATTGAATATATGCATCTGATTCATTTTATTTCTAACAACTGCATGGATCTTACACTTGCCCACTTGACCATGTTTGGGGGAATTGACGGGATGCCCTAGCAAGCCTGTATCTGTAGGTTTCGGTTTGCCACTGGGGGGAACTTCTGAGAAGCCATCGTCCGCTCCCATCATAGTATCACTTTTCCATCTTGTTTCCCTCTCACCTATCCCATTCCACTTGTCCAAACATCGGGTTGATCTATTTTCATAATTGCACCTTATCTCGTGGGAAGAAGGGGCTAAAGGCCCAGAAGGTAAAAGCAAGCTGGTAAAAGATAAAAGCCTAAATATAAAACCTCGAGATGCTTCGCCTAGGGATCCCCGAGAAAGCAATAAAAAGCTTCTCAGCAAGAAACAAGAGGGACCCAGAAAAATAATAAAACAAGGCCTAACCAGAGGATAGGGGGTCTCATCACAAGCCAGCCTATTAGGTCCATGGGTATCTAACAGTATGACATTGCCATTAGCTGGTCACCACGTCAGGGCACTGACTCTTGGTTGCATGGCCAAGGGAAAGGGGGTCTCATCACGAACCAGCCTTCTCATTTTTGTGAAAATACTTGTGGGTAACGCTATCACCACTGGTCACCACGCCAGGGCAGTGTCCCCTAATTAGCTCTTGAACAAAAAGCAATAAAAGAATAAAAGAATGAAGAATAAAAGGCAAAGAATGGGCTTGGAAAAAATGCATCCATGACAGGTGCAGCTCGCCTTCTACAAAGGCACCCACAGGTAACATTTTTGCATCCTTAGCCCACACAGCACCCACATGTTTGGACATCCCTTAACCACGTCACCTCACTTACATGGCTTGGATGAGTTTATTTCCGGGAACTTTCCTTCTTCTGTGGACACTAGCCCAATAGGACACCTTGTCTTTTTCTCCAGACTTGTATTGTAGGCTTGTGTAGCGTCTTTGAGCTGTTAACTGATGTATTAGGGATTTTATGCACATGTTTAATAATATTGACGATGAAATGTGATTGACATTGTTATGATCCTTGTGACTGATGAGCCCATGGAGGGCATAGCTTTTGATGTGCAGGACCATGCCCGACGGACAGGTACCATTTTGGATCGGTACACATGGGGAGATGATCAGTTCGGACCTCCATGGGGCTGAAGAGCCCATCAGGTGGATGCTGAGACCCCATCAGGGGGCAGAGACAGGATAGAGATGGATCAAGGGCTTTGCACCGGAGAAGAAGAGGACGTTCCACCAGAGGCACCCCAACAGAGCTTGACCTAGGGGGGATGGCCCTTTTTCAGTGGAACGTTGGCCTTGGAAGGCCTAGGATGTCACCATCTTGACCATGACATCATCCAGCAACATGGACGTCTTGGGAGACAGACTAGGCAGCAATGGCACGTGTGGCAGGTTGGAAAAGCCCAAAGAGGGCTAACGTTTTGCTCCAGGATGCTTCATTTGCCCTAGAAGGGGCTAACGTCCTCCTTAGAGGGGCTTTTTATCTTTTTTCAGCTCAATTAGGGTTTTAATTTGACAATTTAATGTAAAACAATATGATTTTAGTATTTTGGCCTTGTCGACCTTTTACATGACCTAAAAAGTAAAATTAAGTCATGGAATGGTATAAATGAGGGATTTTTACCTTCATTTTTTCATCAGAACTCATTCACTCCATAAGTAGGTCTGAAATTTGCGCCCTCTCTTGGGTATTTGGCTATTTTGGTGAGGCGCACTTGTTGAAGGAAGACATTTTGGCATATCTTGGCTTTTCTCTTGATGGAAGGTGTTACAACTAGGGTTTGCATGCTATTTCTTGGTGATATGTAAGTGTTTTTTCTGCAAAAATTCTTAAATGAATGGTTGTAGTCTTATTTTCTTGCATATGTTTATAATTTGTTGAATAAAACCCTAGGTGACAAGCACACAAGTAGGTCCTTGTCTCCTGTCCCCATTAAGAGGAATTTTCAGCCATTGAAGAAGGACGAGAGAGCCTAGCATAGCTACACTCCTTTCCCTTCCTCCCTTTTGCTAGCCATACCATCTAGAACTCAAGAAGGAGGAGACGTCCTAGGCCTAGATTATCTACACTTAGGGTCGTTTTCCTTCTAGGGTTTGATAAAAGAGCCTTGTTGTAGCAACACTCTCCCTCATTAGACTTTCTTTCTTGGTTTTATGCTTCATTAATTAGCTAGCTGTCTTGCCCTTTTGCTTCCTTCAGCTTTGTGTCCTCTACTAAATTGACTCCATTTTACCCCCTAGGGCACTAATCCAGAGAGACCTCATGCATTGAAGTGGACTTGATCTAAACACTCTCAAAACCTTGAATTGAAACCCTAACTTCATTGACCCTAGTCTAAACTAACTTACTAACCCTAAGTGTTGTCGTCATCTTTAGCTATTTACATCATTGGTGCAGCAAACGTTTTCTTTTATGGGCAATTGAATGGTAACTTAGGCATAAATTGAATGAAGCGTTGATCTTTTACTTCGAATGCCATATTGTCTCAATATTTATTGGTGAAGTGTTACAATTTTTCATTGCTATTGATAAACATTGACCTCGTCAATATTTATTACCAAATTGCTTATATGTTATTCAGGTAGTCATCTATTCTATGAAGTACTAACCCATTTGAATATAGCTTGCATATATTATTTGTTGTTGCTTTGTTCCAGGCAGGTATATCTTTAGGGGTTTACTTTTAATTGGCCTTTGGCCGGACTATCTGCTTGGTGGTGACTTGTGAGGGGGGAATAACAACTTTATCTTATCCTTTTGCCTTCTCAAAACCCCAGGTCACCGGGGACGTCTCCCCTGGGCCTTACCTCCCTAAAGAGAAAGAACCATCCCATTGTGGTGACATTGGGTGGGATTGGTTCCTGTTACGCCAGTTTGACCTTCAAACCTCAAGCTTTTATCCCTTCTACAAACTGTGCGATAACAAGTCCCCCTATTGGAAGGATATGGTGAAGGCAATTAACAAGGCTCCTCAAGATTTCAAGGGGCCAAACTATGAAAAACTCAGAACAATGTTGCTCCAGAAAGAGAGGGCATTGATTCATGATATTCTCAAACCAGTTTGTAGCTTATGGACCAGCACAGCGGTTTCCATTATCTCTGCTAGATGGACTATACAAAGCGGAGACCCTTGGTCAATGTTATTGCATCATCACCAACAGGAGCGATGTTCTTAAGAGCAGAAGATTGTTTTGGCAAGGTAAAAGATAGCAAATTCATTGTTGATATTTTAATTTCTACTATTGAACAAGTAGGGCCAGCAAATGTGGTGCAAGTTATCACAAATAATGCACTCGTTTGCAAAGTTGCAGGCTTGATTGTTGAGAGTAGAAATCATCATATTTTTTGAACTCCTTGCATTGTCCATAATTTAAAACTCATTTTAGAAAAGATTGAGGCAAAAACTGAATGGATTAAGGAGGTCACAAGGCAAGCTAGGGAGATCATTAAATTCATCACCAACCACCACCAGTCTCAAGCAATGTATCGAGAATACTCCAAAATGGAGTTGCTCAAAGTTGTTGAGACAAGATATGCCTCAAACTTCATCTTGTTGCGCCACCTTGTTGAGGTCAAAAGTGCATTGATGAGTATGGTGGTCGGTGTGACTTGGGCTGAGTGGAGACAAGCAAATTCAAAGAGAGGAAGTATGGTGCGAAGGGTGTTGATTGATGAGGATTGGTGGAGCAAGGTAGAATTCTTGCTCAAGTTTACATTACCTGCATTTGAGCTTCTCAGAGATGCAAAACAGACAAACCTTTCCTGGGGGAGATTTATGATGGCATGGATACCATGGTTGAGAAAACCGTGGAAATTATTACACAGGAGGCTCCCACTTTGTTTTTTGTTGAGGTTGATTTTGTTGAGCATGTGAGGTCCATCATTGTTACTAGGTGGAATGGTTTTAACACTCCATTGCACACTTTGGCACATGCTCTAAATCCCAAATTTTATGATGAGGAGTTCATTGCTCAAAGCAATGGGAAGAGGAAGGCCCCAGATAAGGACAAGGAGGTGGCCACAAAAATGAAAAAAGCCTTCCAGAGGTTGTTTCCATCTTCTCAGCAAACAGAGGTGAGGGAGGAATTTGCTTGTTTTGCTGTTGGATTAGAGGAATTTGCATACAACTCAGCTTTGGAGGAGAGAAGCACCATGAACCCGATTAAATGGTGGACTTGTCATAGGGCAAATGGTGTATATTTGCAAAGCCTTGCCACTCGTATTCTATCACAAGTGGCAAGCTTTTCATCAGTAGAAAGGAATTGGAGCACCTATGGTTTCATTCATTTCGTGAAGTGCAACAGGTTGGGATCGCAGAAGGCTGAGGATCTTGTATATGTGCATTCAAACCTCCGCCTTGTGTCTCGCAAGGGTGAAGAATATACAAGTGGGCCTCCTAAAGTGTGGGATGTGAATGCAGAAAACCCAGACTTAGAGCACTCTCTTGCTGCTCTTGATATTGTTGATGATGCAAGTGGAAGTGGAATTCAAATTGCCTCTTCTTCCCATCGAGGCTCTAGTTCTGTTAAACATGTATCTTGTTCTATTTTTGATGACGAGGATGAGGATCAGTATAATATGTATTAGGATATGTACTTGTAGTTGCCTTTAGCTCATGTTTTTTTTCATTTTCAGAACATATAGCCTCATTTATAAAGGCTGATTTTGAATGTAAAGTCTCATCTATAAAGGCTAATTTTGGATTTTGCTACTTGCATCATGTAATGAATGATATTGATCATCTATGGGAGTTAATATGGATGTGGTTTTCCTTCTAAAATGTCATTTATGTGTATCATTATGTTTTTCTTGCAATATAATGGTATGAGGATAGGCTTGAGGGGGCCTCAAACTATCTTCAATGGAAGGTCAAAATTACAGTTGTGTTCAAGGAGAACAAGTTGTGGACATTTATCAGCAAAACAATCCCTATACCAATCCATGATCCAACTGCCTTGGACCTCCATGAGGTGAAAGAAACCAGGGCGCAAAGGATTATGTTGGATGGTGTCAAGGACCACCTTATTCCACATCTAGTTGAGAAAAAAACAGCAAAAGAAATGTGGGATGCATTGACCAAGCTATATCAAATTGACAACCATAACCGGAAGATGGCTCTCAGGGGCAAGTTGCATGGCACCAGGATGGTCCGGGGTGAGAATGTGGCATCCTACCTCACTAGGCTCACACCGGTCAAGGATGAGCTAGCAGCAGTGGGGGATATTGTCCCAAAAGAAGAGTCGGTACACATTTCCTTAAATGGTTTTGGCAAGCAATGGGACGTGTTTGTCAAATGCATAGTGGGTCGTGAGAAATTGCCCACTTGGGATAGGCTGTAGGATGACTTTATTCAAGTAGAGATCTGGGGGGGGTCTCAACGTGGAGAGTAGAAAAAGAAATCTGAAGATGAAGAGAACCTTGCTTTGGCATCAAAGAGCAAAGGAAAAAGCAAGAAGAGTTATGCTGAGGGAACTTCTTCAAAACAGGGCAGCAAGAAGAAATTTGACACCAGCAAGCTCAAATGTTTTGCTTGCCATCAACTTGGACATTTTGCCAGCCAATGTCCCAACAAGAAAAAGGGCAAACCCAAGAAGTCGATGTCTGTTACAACCAATATGTATGTATTTGCAGCCAAATTTGAGGACAAGTTTTCACTCATATCATGTCTATCCAGCTCCATGGTCATTGGTACATGGTACATTGACAGTGGTGCTTCACGCCACATGACAAGGGTGTGTGAGTACTTCAACAGCTTGAGGGAGCACAGTGCAGATTTCCACATTGAACTTGGCGATAATGTCAAGTAGAGGCCAGCACGCAATGAAACTGTGAGGTTTCAGAGGGAGTCTAGTAAGCCTTTGTCAATTAATGATGTATTGTATGTTCCTGGTTTGACTAAGAATTTGATTTGTGTTTCAGCTTTAGAAGACAAGGGATATGTGGTCACTTTCCGAGATGGAAAAGTATTTATACATCCAAAGGGCTCCAACGCTAGCATGTGCAAAGTATTGGGAGTGAAGAGGAACAAGTTGTACAAGTTGCAATTTGAGCCTACTAGTGCGTTGGTTAGTAGCATCAGTAGTGGCCGAGATTTGGGGAAGCTTTGGCATAGAAGGATGGCTCATTTACATCATGGAGCACTCAAAGTGCTCAGGGAGGCCATGATTGGTCTTCCATAATTTACTCTTGATCAGCATAGAGTGTGCAAGGGGTGTGTTATGGGAAAGTACACCAAGACAGTTTTTCCTAGCAGTGACAGTAGGTCTAAAGGGATTTTGAACTTGATCCATTCGGATGTTTGTGGGCCCATGTCAGTTGTGTCGATTGGAGGGTTCAGTTATTATGTCTCCTTTATTGATGATTATTCCAGGAAGACCTGGATCTATTTTATGAAGACCAAGGATGAGGTCTTCAGTCGGTTCCAAGAGTTCAAAGCTCTTGTGGAAAAGTATTTATACATCCAAAGGGCTCCAACGCTAGCATGGGAAAAGTATTGGGAGTGAAGAGGAACAAACTGTACAAGCCACAATTTGAGCCTGCTAGTGCGTTGGTTAGTAGCAGCAGCAGTGGCCGAGATTTGGGGGAGCTTTGGCATAGAAGGATGGCTCATTTACATCATGGAGCACTCAAAGTGCTCAGGGAGGCCGTGACTAGCCTTCCAGAATTTAATTTTGAAAGAGTGTGCAAGGGGTGTGCTATGGGAAAGTACACCAAGACAATTTTTCCTAGCAGTGACAGTAGGTCCAAAGGGATTTTGAACTTGATCCATTCGGATGTCTGTGGGCCCATGTCAGTTGTGTTGATTGGAGGGTTCAATTATTATGTCTCCTTTATTGATGATTATTCCAGGAAGACCTGGATCTATTTTATGAATATCATGGATGAGGTCTTCAATCGATTCCAAGAGTTCAAAGCTCTTGTGGAAAACCAGACAGGCAGAATGATCAAGGTGCTCAGATCAAACAATGGAGGCGACTATACCTCTAGTGCCTTCAAGGAGTTCTGTGCAGATTATGGAATTAAGAGGGAGCTTACTGTGCCATATAACCTGCAGCAAAATGGAGTCTCAAAGAAGAAAAACAGGTCAATAGTTGGGGCAGCAAAGGCTATGCTGCATGATCAGGACTCACCCATGTTTCTATGGGCAACACTGCAATCTATCTACAGAACAGGAGTATGCATAAAGTATTGGAGAGGATAACCCCTGAGGAGGCTTTCAAGGGAAAGAGACCAGAGATCCGTCACCTACACATCTTTGGGTGCTTGGTCTATTGTCATGTTCCAGCAGAGAGAAGGACCAAGCTCGAACCTATAGCAGAGAAAGGCATCCTCGTGGGTTACAGCGAGACCTCCAAGGCCTATAGAGTCTACATTCTTGCACTCAGGAAGACAGTGGTTAGGAGGGATGTGAGTTTTAAGGAGGACGGGGCTTTCTAGAAGAACTGTAAACAGGTGCCAACTGAGGGACAGGATCAAGAACAGAGTGCACCTAAGGAGGAGGCTACTAGACAACCATTACAGATTACTGGTCCCCAAACTTCTGTACATGATGGGCAGCAGCAATAGCAGATTATGCAGGTAGAGCAGCAACGTGAGCAACATGAGGAGGAGCACGATGCTCTATTTACTCCGGCTAAGTCCTCTAGCAGGAAGAGGCCAAAGTGGGCGCAGCGCACATTGAGAGAGGCTCAGGAGAAGGTGGATGCCCCTAGGACATCAGTGAGGGAGAGCAGGACACCACAGATATTTTCCAATTACATGGCTCTCATGAGCGAGTTGATAGAGGCCGAGCCTTCCAGTTTTCAAGAGGCATCTGAGCAGCAGGTGTGGAGAGATGCCATGATGGAGGAATATTCTTCCATCATGAAGAATGATGTGTGGGAGGTTGTGCCATAGCCTGAGGGAAAGTCTGTGATTGGATCCAAGTGGATTTATCGGATCAAACACGTTGCAAATGGCAGTGTGGACGAGTTCAAAGCCCGGTTTGTGGCTAAGGGCTTCTCACAGAAGGAGGGCATTGACTTCAGTGAGACATTTGCACGTGAGACATTTGCACCCGTGGCAAGGTATTCTTCTATCAAGGTTGATATCCATTGCAACTGAGTTGGGATGGCAGATCCACCAGATGGATGTAAAGACAACGTTTCTTAATGGTGTGATAGAGGAGGAGATTTATATTGAATGAACAGAGGGTTTTGAGGTGCATGACAGGGCATCTCATGTTTGCAGGTTGAAGAGAGAGTTATATGGGCTCAAGCAGGCACCATGCGCGTGGTACTCCAAGATCGACAACTATTTGCTTGGGATGGGCTTCACCAAGAGTGAGGCCGACTCTAGCCTCTACTGCATCTTGGTTGGGGGTGAACCACTCATTCTTGTGTTGTATGTKGATGCTTTGTTTATGACTGGGTCAGAGAAGCTCATAGCAGATTGCAAGAGGGATCTTGTTGTTGAGTTTGAGATGAAGGACTTGGGGCTGATGCATTATTTTCTTGGTTTGGAAGTGTGGCAGACGGATGGACAGATTTTCTTTGGCCAAGGGAAATATGTTATGGAGATCCTGAAGCACTTTGGTATGCAGGATTGCAGGCCTATGGCAACACCCATGGTTACTAACTGGATCCCACTCTTTACAGGAAGCTCATTGGATCTCTGATATATCTGCTTAACACTAGGCCAGATTTGTGTTTTGTTGTCAACACACTTAGTCGGTTCATGGTTGAGCCTAAGCATGTGCACTGGGTGGTAGCAAAAAATGTGTTGAGGTATCTACATGGGATAGTCGAGTTTGGATTGAGCTATATCCAGGGAGATGGAGTGAAGCTCGTGGGTTATTGAGCTATATCTCAGCAAAGGACTGTTGAGATAGTTGCGTTGTACAGTGCCTGAGAAGAGCAAAATTGTTCCCAGAAATTTACTGTAAGAAATTTCTGAATTGTACTTGCTGTAATAATTCCTCTAAAGCCTCAATAAAAGCCCCTCCTTTGCTGGTTTTCCCTACACTAAGGTTTCCAGGGTAATTTTCTGTGTATGTGTGTGATTCAGTTTATTTCCGTTGTGCAAGCATGTGTTATATACTCAACTGTGTTAAATTAGCATAGTTCAGATTTTATTTATATTTTAATAATTTCTGGAGTTAAAGACTATTGACTATTTAGTCATGTGCTGGGTATTAGAAGTTCAACAGTTGCGATGTCTAGGAGATGGGAAAAAAACCATTACATGCTTTTACAAGAGCAACTTCTTCCTAAGACCCCAAACTATAGGTGAAACTAATGTTTGTCCTGTAAAATAAACTTAACTGCCAGTTTATACTTCATGCAGCAGGAATTGAAAAACAAGAGGAGGATAAGAAGAGAAAGAAAAAGGAGACAAAGTGGAATAGGAAGGAGCTTTTGGGGAAAATCAGCAAGAGGAAGGAGGATTTGGGAAAAAATAGCAAGAGGAAGGAGGATTTTGGGAAAAAATGGGTACTTGGGGAAAAAGAGGAACTGGAAGGAGAGGAAGAAGAAAAAGAAGAGGAAGAGGGGGAGAAGAAGAGGAAGAGCAGGACAAATAACTTATGTTTGTCTTGTAAAACAAACTTAACTGCCAGTTGATCCTCCATTTCATCAAAGTAAGAATAATTAGCTTCAAAACATATTCCCAAGCAATCTAAGCAACATAATAAAGAGAAAATTAAGAAGCTGAAACCACCTAATAATGGATAGGACTTGCAACCATATTATATGTTTCTAGGACCCACAGCAGAAGTTAAGGCATTAGATCTCATGACATTAACTTTATGTCTATCATTTAGACTTCATACTTTACAAACAGGCAAAATGGACTTGTTCCTGATCAGTCTAAGTAATAAGCAAATCAAATAGGTAAAATCGACACATCTAGCTTAATGTTCGTACAATACAATTTAGTATATAGCTGCAAAGATGACCTCTTACACAGCATTTCATCGATATCCACCTCCGACTATTAAAGACTACTTCCAAATTCCATCAAAGATCCAAGTAGCAAAACATGAAAGACCATTAACAAGAAAAAAATAATGTTCTCCAGGTTCTAAAGGGCAATCTTAATACTATCCAAAATCCAATGAAGCAACAACCTTGTCAGCACTGACTACAGCACCAACTGACTAACTGAGATTGGGTTTATGTGCAACTCCACCCACACAAGCAAGAATCGTCAAAAGGTAAAGGCAAACACAAACTTGCCCAGAAATAATCTTCAGTATAGGAGACATGTTCAAAAACAAGAAAAAGGAGCAAAAAGACAATAAACTCCTGGTGATTCAAAAGAAGAAAAGCAATATGTGCATTGCATGTGATCATGGCATGTTCTAAAGACCTAATCGTCTATGTATTGCTATCTTATCCTTTTGCTAGACTACTACTTCAAAGCTTTTTGCATCCTGCTAGGCACTCAGTTCTTTATCATTTTGCTTTCAGCATTAATCTAGGAGTTGCTTTCGCACTCCCACGTTTTATTTACACTAGTTGTACCTTTTAATCCCATTGACCTATTTTTGTGGTAATTTGATGGACATTAATAAAGTTATCCTGTCTTATCTATATTATGTCTCCTGCTTTTTGTGTAGCATATAATCAATGGCAGAACTGAAGTTTTAGATGATAATAGGATTTACTCCATCGATTTTTGTAAAATTTCAAACATAGGTAAATTTCCAGAGTTTTGTCAAGTGTGGATATGTTTGCCAAAATGTTGAGTATGGCCCATTACAAAAATATATATATATTTGAAAAAAATACAGGGATGCACTTATTTGCCAAAGACAAAGGAAGCAAGCAGGCAGGCAGGCTATTTTTTCTTCGCCTCAATTGTCATGCGACCGTTTTTTCCTATCACGCCTGGTAGCAGTCCAAGATAACAAACTATAAATGTAGCCACTATTTTCCGTTTAATCTGTTCAAACAAAACATTACAAGCTTATGAACTGTGCTAGCCACGGTGTGTAATGTAATAAATGTTACTTTTATTGATCTAGTCATTGTTCATGCATAGCATCTACAAGGCACATGAGAAGCACTAGCCAATCTTAACAATACATTGAAGGCTTTACACGCGATCTTCTGACTGCATAATTTGAAAATTTGCACACTAAAGTCATTGATACGTAGTGACCCTCTGGGACCTTTCAACAAGCACAAGGCATTTTCTAGCTGTTCATTAGTGCTGTAGCATTCCACGGTCGAGAGTAATTTTGTTTGTATATAGATATGATCGAAAGGTACATGCACTGTGGCTCTATCTTAATTACGGTGCTCTCTTAAAACACGCAGGCATTTCTAAACAACTGTGTTGTTACGGCAAAATCCACATAATTTATGCCATTTTCATGTCAGATGTTGGACAGATTGCCTTCCACACAGACACTCCAATACATAGCATATAATATATGCCTAACAAAGAGGATTATAAGAGCTTGGCTCAAGGCAAACAAAAACAGAATCAAGTTAGAAAGATGCAACAAACATGACTAAATAAAGTATAGATAAGGAAATGATGCCAAGGGCTAGTTCTTTGGAAACAAACTTGAAGAATCAAAACATAAAAAGTACTGATCAACATAGCTTGCTTACCTTCGTAGGATTGATATCATCAAAAACATGAGCTTGCCCGGCATAGAATATTGTCAACTGGCGACTAGCTGATGCTATGCCTTTCGGGCTGAAAAAATTGAAACAAAGAAACAGTCAAGAAGCAGCCATAGTTAAATGTATTGTCATGATCTAAGCTAAACCTTGTCAAGCTCGCCTTCTATAGAGAAGATCTCCAATGCTTACCATCCCCCTATATGCACACTAAATTTTTTAAATTACCACTATGCACTTACCTGGCTTGAATGCTGGATTCTTGAACACCATTCCCAGGCAAGAATTTTGAACTACCGGCAGAGAGACTTTGCCCACTTGTGTTTCTGGCAGCTGTTGCGCTAGGAGCATTGTTCAGGAGGTTTGCCAAACTGGAACCTTTAAGTCCTGTTCGGGAACCTTCATCTGCTGGGGGCTGAGAAACGAGAGCAGGCACTACAGTGTTTTCCCTGGACAAATTTGCAGAGGTCTTGTTCTGATAGTTTCCAAGATGAGTGAGGCGTGAAGGACTATATACAGATGATCCTGTATTCATAAAGACAGGGCGTTCCCATTTCTTTGAAGCCATAAAATCAGCATTCACACCCATTGATGGCCTCGTTAATGTTTGGCATGTGGCTGTTGGCCTTGGTGGCTGCATGCCCAGAAGAACATCATCATCATGCTGCCTTCCTCTCCTGTCATCTTTGGACTCAAACCTTGACATCTAGCAGAGATTTTCAAAACACAAATGAGAGAAAAAGAAAGCAATTTACAAGGAATCTTACACGTTAAAGAAAATAGAAAAAGGTGGATGGTGTTGTATTTTTTTTCTTTTCTTTTTCCAGACTTCTTTCAGGCTATATAAGTGCCAGGGCTGAGGAGCAACTATTCTAACAAAATAGCGCAAGACTTGCACCTGGCCTTGTTCCTTTAAACTCATGTCATTAGAGCGAGGGCAGATGATAGCAAGAATGGAACCCTGCTAGTGAACCAATGCTCCACTTACAAAATAGCCGTTTTGGAGTACATTTATTCATAACAATACCAGGGTTGTGGTTTAGTGATTGGGATAAGTAGCTCCATGTAAACAACCCAGGTCCAGACACAGGCAGGTGTAGAGCCCTTATGTTTGTATGTGAGGAGGGAAGGAGTTGGACCTCCACAAGTTAGTTTCTCTTCATCATCAAAGGCCTAATACATCTCAGACAGGCCTAGGCCTAATTGATCTAAGTGGACATTAATAGAACTTTATCCTTTTTATTTGACAGTATGTTAATGTGGAATGGAATCTCATGTCCCTATGCCACTGGAGTAATAGTAATTAAGAACGCCGTATAGATAACAAGCACAAACCAAGGAAGGCTTTAGAAGGCCCATAAAGCATAACACCAAAAGGGTTGTTAGTACTGGAATGAAGCAGGATGCCATAGAATTAACCTGAGAACACCAGAGATGATGTTAGTAGTGGAGTATGATGTTAGTAGTGGAGTGAGAGAAGATGCAATTGCATCAACATGGGGTACCAAAGGTGATGTTGGTACTGGACTGGACTGGACTGGACTGGCGAAATGCTATGGCATCAACCAAGGGGCTTACACCCCAAAGCCAGTTTCCAGATTGACAAAGCTTCTGGTTCAGGTAAAACAAACAAAAACTCTGTTCCTAGCCACTAAGAGGGCTGAAAGATGGGTTTTCACTACCTTAATTCCACGCGAACTCTCCGAGGTATCCTGCAGGGAATCTCTAAGGCTCGAAGTCGAAGTTTCCCTTTTCTTCCCTCCTCCTACCGATCTGTTGTTCTCCAAGGCACTCATGCCGCCATGTATGCCTTCCCACTTGCCGCACGACATCCTCTCTGCGAAACACACCGGCCAAGCATTTAAGATTTTTTAATCCGATAAAAGAAAAAATTAAAAAAACCTGTAACTAAGATGAGAAATAAAGATAAACCTGGATCTGAAGAACAAGGAGCAGCAGCAGCTGCTAAACAGAGATGCCCTGAAAGAAGCCTGCTGCCAGCGGAGGAGGATCCATGGTCGATTCCGTCTACGACGCCCGTGCTTCTGGAGGCCTCCTCATGTCTTGCAGTAGCACCCCATGATTCGCTGCTAGGGAAGCTCATACCAAGAAAGTCATGGAACACGGGCTTTCCTTCGCCCACCATCATGACATTAATAATAACGACAATGATGACAATAATAATAACAACACATGTCCATACATATACTACAACAACAAGACATTCCAAGTTTTCACCCCATCAAAAATCCGACATAGTACTACAACAACCGCCAACATTTCACAAATTCTGTGCCTCCGGGCCATTAATGTGCAAACCACTTAGGTCAAATAACCATTAACAGCCCAGCCGGCCTCTCTTTTCTTTCAGCCGTTGGGCTCCGTTTCCAAGGCTACCCCTTTCAGTCCGACTATACCAAACCAACCATCTCACGAATTCCAAAACCCGCTAATTTGCCAATCCTCCGCCGAGCTCCGAGAATCTTTGAAAAAAACTATACCCAAAATAAAAACATTCTCCTCCCTTTTTTGATTAGATAAAAAAAAAAGAAATTTCACGATTGCCAATGCCACTCACTCGAGAAGAATGTTTGTTTTTTCACACAACCACTTTGAGCATGGAGATTCCGCCGGGTAAATAATGAGAGAGAGGGTGTTTCCGTCAACGGCGTGGCGGCCTGTCCTCTGCCCTTCTTTTCTTCACGACTATGGCCGGCTGCGGCGTGCGTCTTCGTTCGCTTTCCGTCAGGCGGCGGCGACGTTCCTCGTGTTCGATGTGAATTGAATATGCCCATTGTATGCTGCATCAAATTGGCCACCTTACTGAAATGACTGAAATTCAAAACATATCGATAAAAAAATTGAATAACAAGGAAATTGTTAAGAATTATATTTTGAAAGTGTCTTTTTTAATKTACTCGTTTTAAGTAAACATTTCACTTTGATATTATAAAAAAGTTTTTTAATAATTTAGRATGTAATTTAATTTTAATAATTGAATGTTTTTAAAGATGATTTCATATAACTCTCTACAATTTAATAATTTGGKATGTAATTTAATTTAAATAATTGAATGTACTCTCTACAATTTAATAATTTGGRATGTAATTTAATTTAAATAATTAAATGTTTTTAAAGATAATTTCATAACTTTTTATAATAAGATTTTAAATTACAACTATAGTAGTAATGAATTAAAGGTACATTGTTTTGCTTGTGAATATTATGTAAGTTAAAACTATATTTTAATATTGGAGTGAAATTTAAAATTGCTTTTTGATTAATTGGTTAAGAATTTGTCTTTTTCGAAGAGTCCAAAATCTCAAGACATTAACATAAGTAAAAGTCCGATAAATTATTTCTTGTGACAAAAAACATTATTTACATCAATTATAAATAATTTCAGATACATAATAATTGTGTCTTTAAAATTATCCATAAACTATTATTCATACCAAAATCTTTCTAAATTTAAAAATTGATTTTGAACATAGATTAATATGAAAACGCCATTATTAGCATTACCGATACCTTCACTATCATATCTTGTAAACCCATTTGACTTATAGTTATTATTGTATGATGTTCATATAGCATTAATATATTATTATATCCTCCATTCCACATTGATCCTCTTCCTTTTTAAAAGCATATTAATTCACCTAAACATACTCTAAAGAAATTTATTAAAACTAAACAATAAAAAGGTTCATTTAATCACTAAAGCATGTGTTATAAAAATGAAATCTTTTTTTTCAATGGGAAAATTTTTCAATTATATTATTGAATATAATGTGTTCTCTGGTCAAGAGATGTTACAAAACAGTGCTAAGAAGACATAATTGTCAAAGAATTTTTCGCCAATAGTGGTCTCTCGACCAACAGATGGAGAAAGTTCAAAAAGAAGAGAGATATAAAACCATGTTACATAGAAAGCATTGTTATAACTTAGTAGTCAAAAAACTTCAAAGGAAGCCAATGTTCAGAAATAGTCAATAATGACACAAAAAAAACATGTGAAATAGTAGAGGGGAAGACAGTCAGAGCTTAATAGAGAGTACTGAAATGGGTGGGGCCCTCATGGCCATCTATCCAAAGGTTGTAGGTAATAATGCCCTCTTTTTTCTGAAGCGTCGTCTTGGATAGTTGATCTGCAAAATTATTGTGCTCACGGAAGATGTGATTGAAGCTGAGATTTTTAAAAAAGGGCAGAAGGAATCTGATTATGTCCTCCCAAGCCATAAGAGAGATGGCTTGAAGATCACCCATGTTGTTTAACCACTCAATGATAATTCTGGAATCTCCAAGCATCTGAAGAGCTTCAATGTGAAATCTGGAGGTCAAGAATAGACTGGCCCAGACGCCCAAAAGTTCAGCTCTGGTATTGGTACCCATGCCACAATTAAAAGTCCATCAATAGAAGGTGTTATTTGATAATTTGATCAGTCCCCCAGCACCACTTTGTGATCCATTCAATGATGTTGCTCCATCGAACCATCCAATTGTAATATCCTCAAGTTCAGGAATCCTCTTTGTAGTCTTTATTCTTGGCTTATAAGGGTGGGTGTCATTCCAGCTTTTAAATAAAACAAGTGTTTTGTGAGCTATAGTGTTTATGGATGGGATCTCATTTGAGAAGATTTTATTGTTCCTGATCAACCAAATGGACTAGCAAACCAGAGGTGGCAGATGTTTAAAAATGAGTTCCCTATGCTTCCATTAATCAAAGCAAACAGAGATAGATGGCACATCTTGATTCCCAAGTAG
>JASDQU011402797.1:0-15055 GCA_032191745.1 Picea mariana | reverse complement strand
TTGTAAACCCATTTGACTTATAGTTATTATTGTATGATGTTCATATAGCATTAATATATTATTATATCCTCCATTCCACATTGATCCTCTTCCTTTTTAAAAGCATATTAATTCACCTAAACATACTCTAAAGAAATTTATTAAAACTAAACAATAAAAAGGTTCATTTAATCACCTAAGCAGGTGTTATAAAAATGAAATTTTTTTTTTCAACGGGAAAATTCCTCAATTATATTATTGAATATAATGTGTTCTCTGGTCAAGAGATGTTACAAAACAGTGCTAAGAAGATATAATTGTCAAAGAATCTTTCGCCAATAGTGGTCTCTCGACCAACAGATGGAGAAAGTTCAAAAAGAAGAGAGATATAAAACCACGTTACATAGAAAGCATTGTTATAACTTAGTAGTCAAAAAACTTCAAAGGAAGCCAATGTTCAGAAATAGTCAATAATGACACAAAAAAAAACATGTGAAATAGTAGAGGGGAAGACAGTCAGAGCTTAATAGAGAGTAATGAAATGGGTGGGGCCCTCATGGCCATCTATCCAAAGGTTGTAGGTAATAATGCCCTCTTTTTTCTGAAGCGTCGTCTTGGATAGTTGATCTGCAAAATTATTGTGCTCACGGAAGATGTGATTGAAGCTGAGATTTCTAAAAAAGGGCAGAAGGAATCTGATTATGTCCTCCCAAGCCATAAGAGAGATGGCTTGAAGATCACCCATGTTGTTTAACCACTCAATGATAATTCTGGAATCTCCAAGCATCTGAAGAGCTTCAATGTGAAATCTAGAGGCCAAGAATAGACTGGCCCAGATGCCCAAAAGTTCAGCTCTGGTATTGGTACCCATGCCACAATTAAAAGTCCATCAATAGAAGGTGTTATTTGATAATTTGATCAGTCCCCCAGCACCACTTTGTGGTCCATTCAATGATGTTGCTCCATCGAACCATCCAGTTGTAATATCCTCAAGTTCAGGAATCCTCTTTGTAGTCTTTATTCTTGGCTTATAAGGGTGGGTGTCATTCCAGCTTTTAAATAAAACAAGTGTTTTGTGAGCTATAGTGTTTATGGATGAGATCTCATTTGAGAAGATTTTATTGTTCCTGATCAACCAAATGGACTAGCAAACCAGAGGTGGCAGATGTTTAAAAATGAGTTCCCTATGCTTCCATTAATCAAAGCAAACAGAGATAGATGGCACATCCCGATTCCCAAGTAGAATTAATATCAAGCACCGAGGTGATTTTTTCCCAAACCAATATGGTGAAAGGGCTTTTGATGAACAGGTGGTCTACAGTCTAGGCATCATTGAAGCAAAGTTGGCAGATGTTTGGTCTAGTCCATCCTTTTCTCTAAAGTATATCCCAGGTGTTCAGTTTATAATTGGTCACGAGCCAAGAGAAGAGCTTTATTTTGGAAAGAAGATGTCAGCGCCAAAATTGTGTTCTCCAACCCTTTAAATTTGTTGGCCGGATCAAGTGTATAATCTCTGAGTAGACATTTTGCACAGTAAGCTTTCCCGAATGATCTCCCTCGGACCATAGTAAGAGAACATCCCTATCATTTAAGTGAATACCAGCATGTGATAATCCCGCGCAGAAGGAGTTCCATATTGAAGCACGGTCATCATTGAGGTCGAGCGTTGTGCTGGAGAGCCATCTGTCAGCTAGAGTAGCCGAAAGGGATCGATCTTGAATCTGGTATAGATACCGGATATTTCTTGTATGTAGATGCTCTATAAGATGTGGAGTAAGAAAGGAAGCATCTCCCAGCCCAAGAATGTGATCGCGGCCTAGTGTGATGGAGTGGCTCGATCCCGGTTGCCAACAGAGCCCACGCATAATCCAATCTTTTGATTTTATCATATTTTTCCAGAAAAATGAATACACCCTGAAGGTAGCCAAATCGAAATGAAGCCAACTGATAATTGTGGAATGTGATAGGTATTTGTCTTTAATGATGGAATGCCAAATGCCTGGTGAAGTCAGTATTCGCCATAGAGAGTTGGTTGCAAGCGCATAGCTAAAATGGAATAAATTGCAGATCCCCCATCCTCCTTTTTGTTTTGGTTTTGCCAAGGATTCCCAGCTACAAAGGTGTTGTCTGGATCGGTCTGAGCAACATGACCAGAGGAAATTATATGTCAAGCGGCGAAGTTTTGTAATTACCGAAGCGGGAATGGCTGCAAGAGCCATCCAATAAACTGGATGTCCTTCAAGAACAGCTTTGATGAGGGTGTAGCGAACACCAAGAGAGAGCCACCTTGTGCACCAATGGCCAGTCTTTTTTTCTACTTTTGCAATGAGCCAATTCCAATCCGCCAGCTTATAGGAGTCTACCTTTAAAAAATACCCCAGATACTTGAGTCCGCTGGAAAGATGAGTAAATTTATATGGGAAGATACCCTTAAGCTGATCCAGAGGAAGCTGTTGTATGTTTGCAAAGTGAAATGTTGATTTTCCCCAATTGATTGACAAACCCGTTGCACAACAGAAAGTATTTATAATCATTGAAATCTATTCTCACACATATGCATATATTTTATAAAAATAATCATTCATGAAACTAAACAAACAAAAAATCCATTAATTTATTTAAGCATCTTAAAAAAGAAACCATTTAAACTAAACAACAATAATTTAATTATTTATTTAAACATGCCCTATAAAAAGGAAGGCCATTCCTACACCTCTGTATATACTAGAAAAAATAAATTATTCATGAGACTAAACAATAATAATCCATTAATATTCATGAGACTAAACAATAATAATCATTAATTGACTTAAACATGTCTTAAAAATCCTACACGTTTACACATACTTTAAAAAAGCCATTCATGAGACTAAATAATAAAGATCCATTAATTTCATGAGCATGCCTTAGTAAAAAATGATTATCTTTTAGATTAAATAGTAACAATTTGTTACTTGATTCCATAGTAAAAATGGTTACGGTTACTTGAATACATAAGTATGCCAAAAAAAATTCAAGACATTCTTACACATTTGCATATAAAATAGTTATTTCTAGGACTAAACAATTAAGATTCATTAATCTGCCTAAGCATGCCCAAAAAAGGCATTCATGAAACTAAATAATAATAATGCATTAATTTACTTAAACATATCCTATAAAAGGAGGGACATTTCTGCATATTTGCATTTCAAAAAATATATCACTCTTGAGACTTAAAAATAAAATTCATGAATTCACCTAAACATGCTTGAGAAAAAGGGATCATCCTAAGACTAAATAATAATATTTCATTAGTTTTGCTATAGAAAAAGGATGACCATCCCACACATTTGCAAATACTTCAACAAAGTATCATCAAACTAAATAATACAAATTCATGAATTCATCTAAATATGCTATCAAAGAAAGGGCCATTCTTAAAATTATTTATAATAATAATCTAATAAATCACCTAAGCATATTTTAGAAAAAGGAAGGTCATTTCTACACATTTGTACATATTTCAAAAAAAATTGCCATTCTTGAGATTAAACAATAAATATACATGTATTTGTATAAACATATCCTAGAAAAAAGGAGTTATTCATGAGACTAAACATTAGTAATTCATTAATTCGTTATCTAGGCATGTTTTAGAAAAAAAAAATGTGATGTTTCTATACATTTACACGTATTTAAGAAAAAAGATCATTCCTCATACTAAACAATGAAAATCTATTAATTCACTTAAGTGTATCGTAGAAAAATGGGTCATTCCTAATACCGAAAAATAATGGTCCATTATTTCACCTAAACATACCTGAGAAAAAGGAGGATCGTCTTTACACATCTTTTAGAAAAATGATCATTTATGAAACCAAATAATAATAAAATTGTTAATACATTTTAGTATGTCACTAAAAAAAGGTCATTCTTTAGACTATTTACAATAGCAATATATTAATTCACCTAACCATGCCCTAGAAGAAAGAAAAAAAAAAGGTCATTCCTACACATTTGCACATGCTTCAAAAAATAATTATTCCTAAAAACTAAGCAAATAAAAATCCGTTAATTTATATAAACATGCCATAGAAAAAAAGAATTATTATTGACACTAAACAATAATAATTCACTAAATCACCTAAACACACCCTAGAAAAAGGAGGGACATTCCTACACATTTGCACAAAGGTTATTCCTCGCACTAAACAATAAAAATCCATCCATTCACGTAAACATGCCTAAAAAACCGTCATTCATAAGACTTTTTTTTTCCAAGAGAAAAAATTGCTCAATTATATTAAAAATATAATATGTTCTCACAACCAGTTACACCCAGAAAACTGAGGTGGTACAGCAGGTAGGGAGTGTCAATCTCCTTCAATTGGACAATCCAATTTGAAGGGGAGTGAAGTTGCCCTGGAAGAAAAGTATGAGAAACCGCAAGTCAGAAAAGTAGAAGGGCAAGAGAAGAGGAGAGATATCAAGAAAATATGTCAAAGGTAGCCATGATAGGAGAAAAAATTGATGATGGCGACAGAAAACTATGGCTCTAGATTTAGAATAATTTGATAACATGCGAGAGACCCTTGTGGTCGTCCAGCCAATGGGTGTATGTGATCAGACCTACTTGATTTTGAAGTGTTGTCTTAGATAGCAGGTTTGCTTCCCTATTAAACTCATGGGAAGTATGAGAGAAGATAAGCTTCTTTAAGTGGCGTTAAAGTGTTGTGATTATGTCCATCCAATAAAACTAAACAATAATATTCCATTAATATGTATAAGTGTACCCAAAAGGGATAATTTCTACACATACATATTTTTTATTTTTTAATTACAAAATAAAAATAAAAATAAAAAACACTTTTTACATAGCTTTTTCAAGAGGAGATTGTTAAGGATGATGGGGAACATATTGTCCAAGCCATGTATTTTATAGGTTGGGCAATAAGATGCCCATGTTTTCCACTTGATAGGTGTGTTCTATTTTATAGGTTTATCCTTAAAAAGACACCCTTTGTTTTCAAAACACAATAGAGTTTAAACATAAAATTATAATTCTAAATGAGTGTTGCCTTGCTACGAGAACAACAATCTATCTTTACCATTCGATTTATTACATTTGTGGTATTAAATTATTTTCAAGGTTTTAATCTCAACTATTTAAATCGATTAAGATTGACCTCTCTAACAAGTATATACTTAGGTCTCGAGTTATTTGTCTAGTATAGTTTAGATAATCATCTTATTTCTATATTCTAAACTAGAGCTTTGAATCTAATATTTCTAACCTATAAGAAGTAGTCTTCATTAACAAACCAAAACAAGTTTCATTCAAGAGGTTAAAGTTATGGGGACTTGAATATTGCTTTTGTGGCCAAGGTAGGCATTAGTGGAGTTTAACTTCACCGTGAAAATTAAGTCATTTGCAATTGTGTATTCACTTAGATATTTATAATTGAAAACATATTCCAAGCATTTGGGTTTCTGTTGTTTATGGGATGATAGGTGTGAGGGGGGTCATCCTTGGTCTTAGAGGAAAACAAAAAATTACTTTCGTTTGGGGTTGGGGGAAACCACAAGCAATCAAGCAGAGGCACTAGCATTGTTGCAATGGTTAATGCTTCTAAACGATGTGGAATTTGTCAATTCTCGGTTATTGGGGACTTAATGGTAATCATTCAACAAATGCTCACAAAATCAATCCCTCATGAACTCCCACTATGTTGGATCATCACCTGAGCTCAGAGATTGGTAAAAAAGTTTCACTCAATGTGAATTTCATCATGTATTAAGGCACTTTAACAACACAACATATATGCTCACAAATGAAGGGTCGTGCTTGATAATGGGACATCTTAGGAAAAATGGGGGGAGTCTTATCATCCATCATCTCCCATGAACCATGACATTTCAATTAATCTAAAGTTTGGAGGTATAAGCAACATGGACAATGGCTTGAATTTACAAAGCATGGTATCGATCTTCAAAGGCACCTTAACACTCTCTTGTTGTCATGTATCACATTGGAGGCATATGTATTAATCCATGCGAGGATGGGATTGTTCTCTCTATGTGGTATTAACCCCAAACTTGCTCGAAGTCTGTGTGAAGCATATTTCATTCATGTTTGTTTTGCCTTAAGACAAAGCATTAAAACCATTCAAGTCGATAGGCTTATTCTTTATTTGCATGTCACATGGGTGATACATTGGAAGTTTAAGTTGTTTCCAGTTCTGGGCACAGGGAATATAGAGAAATATGGCAAATCTACATGGACATATTGGTCATTGTGTTTTATGTGAACATTCAGAGATTCGCAGAGGTCTTTGGAGGTGTGAGGGACATTTAGATGAAGCTCAATATTGCCTCTCTCTGTATGCCAAAAAGTGGGAGGGTTGGAGGAAGGACCGAGAGAGAAAGAATGCATTGGACACCTAAGCAATTCAAAGGAAAACAATAGGTCTCAACTCCCAGTTAGTTGCAATTCAAAACCAATAGAGTTAGATAGGCATTATTTCTTGAAACAACAATCAGAGGATTGAATAGGTGGAAAAAAAAATAGATTTGTTGTGGGTTAGGATAAAAAAAGCTAGAGATTGACAAAGAGAATGGAACTGGAGGTTTCTAGTTAGTGGCTCAATCCTCCCTTTCAATGGGTTCATTTACAGTAGAAATTATGATGAACAATGAAGATGCAATTATGCAGCAAGCAATCACCTGAACAATGAAACAATCCTTTGTCATTTAGTCAACCAAGTTTGGTAACAATGAGGAAGCCCATAATGAGCTTGATTTTCATTAGTTCTTAAAATATGCAATGTTTTGAAAAATAATATTGATTTTCATTAATTCTTGAAATATGCAATGTTTTGAAAAATAGTAATTTTGCTAGTAAAAAATATATGTGAATTTTATACTTTTTCCATGGAAAAAGTATAAAACTCGAATGTGAATTTTATACTTGCGAGATAAAGAGGGTAAAACTCGAATATTTCAAGAAGAAGTTAGAGTAGATAGTAGTGTTAATATTTTGAGATATTGTGAAGTATAAACCTTCTTTTATTATATATTAACATATTAACATGTTGGTTGATTCAACCGTAGCACTACTGTAATACAAATCTATAATATTTTTTGTTAGAAAAAATATATATATATTCCAAATATTGACATCCACCAATGTAACAAAACCATGTTAGAAAAATTATATATATTCCAAATATTGACATCCTCCAATGTAACACAAAACCATGGGGATTTAAGATTATCGTAATTTGCATAAAGAGTGCATGTAGTAGATATATGATTGCAATCTCAAGTTGGCTTAACTAATAATTTTTTTTATTTCTTTGCAGAAATATTCGAAGGATGTTCAACTATATTGATGTTATTGTAGCTACGACATTACTATTAGAATTAAGTTTTACTTTTATCTCCAATTTTGATATAATCATCATTAAGGATTCATTGTGTTAAGAATTCATTATGTTATTGAAAGAATAAAAGCCAAATACAATAAGAAAATGTATTTATAAAATATAATTTATTTTTTATTTTTTTGCTATGTTTAGAATATAAAATGTTTTTATATATAGGTAATTGGGTAAAGTTGCGTCTCTTTATGCAAAAGAGTGTGATTTTACATTTCAATTAGTTTAAATGTAATATATATATATATATATATATATTACAAGTCATCTCTTTTTGAAAAACTTCGTTTTTGAAGCATGGGCAGGGACGAATGTTCAGATCTAAACATCTCATCTTCCCAAGTAGCTTCATTTTCAGGTACGTTCTTCCATTTGATCAGATAATCATTAATTCTTCTAGAACGTAAGAATTTGGTTCATACTTTGAGGATGCCTTCAGGGAATTAAAATTAACCTTCCTTCTTCATCTAAAAGAAGCAACTATGTTTGTATATGGATGGTAGGACCTAGTTTTTTCTTCAAACAAGAAACATGAAAAACGTCATGCAATTTCTCTTTATTTGGAATATCGAGGGCATAAGCAACTTGTCCAACTCTCTTTCGAATTTGATAGGGTCCATAAAAATTAGGAGCCAGTTTGTGTTTCTTATAATTTTTAAGAGAACTCTGTTTATAAGGCTGCAGTCGAACAAATACCCAATCGCCTGTCATAAATTCTCCGTCGGTTCTTCTTTTGTAAGCATGTTGTTTCATTTGGTTCCTTGCTTGTTCAAGGTGAGCTTTAAGAGTGCATGTAACTTCATTCGACACGGCTAGATAGTCTTTCACGACATGAACCTTAGAATTGATAACATACTCCTTAATAGAGGGAGGCGGATAACCATACAATGCTTCAAATGGGGACATTTTTGCTGACATATGATATGTACTATTGTACCACCATTCTGCGAGATGTAGCCAATTGATCCATTGTGTATGATGACCATTCACAAAATTCCTTAGACGCCCTTCGAGGCCTTTATTAACCACTTCAGTCTAGCCATCTATTTGGGGATGGTATGAAGTACTCGTGGTTAAGGATGTCCCCACCTGACAAAATAGTTCCTTCCAAAAATTGCTAGTAAACTTGGGATCCCTATCACTTATGATAAATTTGGGAAATCCATGTAGTTTAAAAGTACTTTTAACATAGCTATCAATGACTTGGATAGCCTTGGCCTTTGATGAGATCCCAACAAAGTGGGCATATTTGGTTAATCGGTCGACGATTACAAATATAGTGTCTTTTCCTTCAGAGATAGGAAGACTAGTAATAAAGTCCATAGATATTTTAGACCATTTTTGGGCTAGGATATGAAGGCGTTGCAGAAGACCTAGAGGAGCAATAGTTTCAAACTTTTGTTGTTGATACGTGTCGCATTCTGCCACATATTTCTTAATGTCGGATTGCATACCTTTCCAGAAGAAGGATTGGTGTATATTGTAGTAAGTTTTGAAAAAACCCACATGGTTTGTTGACGGAGAATCGTGATTTTCTTTCAAAACTTGGAGTTTAAACTTGGAAGAGCTGGACAAAAATATCTATTGTTTGTACCATAGTATGTCATTCTCCCAAGTGAATTTAGGATTTGAAGTTGTGTTGCTTTCGACTTCTTTTATTAGCCTTCTTATTTATAATTTTTTTATATACTTAGTTTGAATTTCTGAGATCCATTCGGGAGTGATGATGGGCATAGCACATAGATTAACATCATTATCAAGTTTCCTTGATAACTCGTCTGCAACCAAATTCTCCTTCCCTTTTTTATAAAGAATATTGAAATCAAAGACCTCGATTTTGCTCACCCATTTTTGTTGCTCTGATGAAAGATTTTTCTAAGTTAAAAAATACTTCAAGCTATTGTGGTCTGTTTTCTCGAGAAATTTCGTTCCCAACAAGTATTGTTTCCACTTAACCAAGGCATGCATAATTGCCAACATTTCTTTGTCATATGTTGATTTTGTTTTCTCCCTTGGTTTGAATTTTCGACTTTCGAATGCGATGGTATGATTATCTTGCATAAGTACAACACCTAATCCAACTCCCGAAGCATCACATTCAAGGAAAAATGATTTGGAGAAATTTGTTGTTGACAAAACTAGAGTGGATGTCATTAAGAGCTTCAACCTTCTAAAACATGCTTTAGCTTCGTTGTTCCACTTAAATGTAGCTTTCTTCAATAATGTTATTAATGGGGCCACAATTTGTGCATAGTTTCGAACAAACCTTTTGTACTACCCGGTAAGACCCAGGAATCCTTGTAACAATGTGATTGATTTGGGGCTAGGCCAATCAGTAACTACCACAATTTTCTTCGGATCAACCTTGATTCCTTCATCTGACACGACAAGTCCCAAAAATACTATCTCTTTTTGTCCAAAACGGCATTTGGTTTTGTTAGCGTAGAACTTATTCTCTTGAAAGATTTTTAATATTGTCTCGATGTGCTTGAGGTGTGAGTTCGAGTTCTTGCTATAAACAAGGATATCATCAAAGAAGACAAGTACAAACTTTTGTAGGTACGGATGAAATAAATCATTCATTACTGCTTGGAAGGTAGCGAGAGCATTTGATAGACCGAAAGGCATGACTCGAAATTCGTACAAACCTTCATGGGTACAAAAAGCAGTTTTGGGAACATCTTCCTCTCTAATTCTTATCTGGTAATGACCTGAATTCAGGTCTAGCTTGAAGAAATATTTAGCACCATGGAGCTCGTCTAATAACTCATCCACAATTGGAATTGGAAATTTATCCTTTATCGTAATTTTGTTTAATGCCCGATAATCAATACCGAGTCTATATGATTCGTCATTTTTCCTAAAAATTATGACCAGAGCTGAGAAAGGACTCTTGCTTCGTGTAATGATACAACAATCCAATAATTCTTGAACCAGGCACTCAATTTATGTCTTATGTTGGTGTGACTGTTTGTAAGAGTTTTTTTAATTGGTGCAAAACCGGGGATCAATTCTATGATGTGATCTCTGGAACGAGGTGGAGGAAGCCCACGAGGAAGTTCCTGAAAAATGGTGTTATATTTTCCAAGAATTTTGTCCAATTTGGGATCAAMATTCTTGTCCAATTTGGGATCAACATTYTTGTCCTCTTTAGTAGTACCCTCTAATGCATAGAAGTGTAAGAAATAAGCCTAGGCTCCCTTTTCAATAATTTTTTGTCATTCTATTGGAYGATAATATTTGTGGGGGGGACAATTAATTCCATGTAATTTGTACTTTTCCCCATTTTGATAAAACCTTGTAAGTTTATCTTGTAAGTTTAATCCAATGGTACCAAGTGTGGCTAGAAATTGGGCCCCCAAGACAATATCTACCCCTTCGATTGGCATAGCATACAGGAGGGATTTTAATTTGTAGTCACTCGTGGATATTTCTACCTTGTGGCATTTCCCATCACATGACGTAGTCATATTTCCTGGGATGGAGACTTGAAATTTAGAGGTAGGATGAATGAATATGTTTAATTGCCTTGCTATCTTTGTATCTATAAAGTTATGTGAACTRCCATTATCAATGAGCACTRTTACTTTAGTTTTCTTGACATAGCCATAAACTTTCAGAGTTTGGGGCTGAGAAATATCTGTCATTGCARCAACAAAGAAGGTCGAATTTGCGTTTTGATTCCCTAACTCATGGAGATTTCGTGAGTCTTCRTTATTTGGTTATTCATCGGATGAAGATATGCCCCCTATCTCTTCGTCCTTGTCATTGTCACTCTTGTCTATTTTGCAATGAAAAAACTTKTGTCTTTGCACTTATGGCCCAATTTCCAATTAGGCGTGTTACATTTAAAACATCGGTCCTTAACCTTATCTTGTCTTGTGTCTGGTGGCGGTGTCCTTTTGTGAGGGGGGATGTATTTGGAGCTAAAGTCTTCGAGTGAGCGCCATGCTGTCTTTTGATAAAATTTGAGTTTCTTTTCAGCAATTTTAGCTTTCTGGCAAGCTTGCTTGATATCTTTAATGTCAAGTAGTTCAAGCTCATTTCATATATTTTCCTTCAATCCCGATAAGGCTATTTGCAATAGCCAATCTTCTGATATATCAGGTACACGAGTGGCTAACACATGTAAATCTTGAAAAAATTCTTCCATTGTACCAGACTATTGTAATCAGGTGAGTTTAGCAAAACCCCCTTTTTCTTTTGTGTCGAGAAAACGTACAAAGAAGTTCTTTTTTAATATATCCCAATCTCTTGCTAGAGATTTGGATTTTTCTCTTCACCATAGGAACCAATCATACGCAAAGTCCTTCAGCTATATAGATGCGACATTAATTTTTTCTTCATCATCAGAAATCTGGTAATACCTGAAGTACTGCTTGATTTTATTTACCCATCTTGTTGCTTCTCTTGCATCTGATCCATCGAATTCTGGAACAACAATCTTCGCCTTGGGCATGCCATTATTAGACATCCCCATGTTAAGCGAGTATTGTGATTGATGAGGCCCCCACTGCGAAGTTGAGTTACCTGGGCTTGTACTCCCGTTTGTGATTGATTCAACCTCTAATCTCATGTCATGGTAGTTTTTGTTGCATTTCACTAGTTCTTCGTTTAGTTTTCCAATTTCGGCATCGAACAAAGTACTTACTTGATTTATAAGGCCCGCAGCCCGCAAAAAACTCTTTAGAGTTTTCACTTAACTCCATCATGGGGGAAGTGTTGTCCTTTGTCTTTTTCTCGGCTTCTCCCGACTTTCTCCTCTTGTTGCTCATGTCGAGGTTATATTTTAATATATATTTAATATTTTTAGTATTTTAATATTAAATATATAGAAAGGTATGGTAGTGGATGGGAGAAGTAGGGTTTGGACGAGGACGAATTTGAAAATCATGGAGATGGCGAATGAGAAGGGAGAAATGAGAAATGAGGAGGGCGAAGTGATCGGAGGCGAAATGTTAGAGGAAATTGGAATGTAGGTGAATGGAGGGAAGATGGAGGGCAAATAGAGGAGGGAGGGGAGTTGAGGGCCGATGTTGGTTGCGAATGGGATGCATGGAGTGGGAGGAGTTGGAGGAGTGGATAAGAGTTGGACAAGTGAACAGGAGGAGTGGACAAGGAATTAGTGGATGAGGGACTGTGGACGAGGGGCAAGTCGTAGATGGGAGTGGGCAAGGGACCGCAGACGAGTGTGGGTGAGGGACTGCATATGCATGGGAATGTGGGAGTTTGAAAGAGGGGCAGGTCACGGCTTGGAGAATGGGAGGAAAACGAACACTCTAATATCTACCGAAAGACTAAAAGCCAAATACAATAAAAAATGCATTTATAAAATATAATTTATTCTCTATTTTATGTTATGTATAAAATACAAAATGTCTTTATATACATGTAATGGGGTAAAGTCACATCTCTTTATGCAAAAAAAAAAAAAAAAGTGACTTTATGTTTTAATTAGTTTAAATGTAATACTATACCATTATTATCGATCATGAATTTGTTATAAATGGGAAGTATAAAAATTAAAACATATGTATATAAATTATAACAAATAATGTATGATATAAAGTTTAAATGACCTAATATAATTATAATTATGTATTACTTTCATTTCTATATATTACTATATTAAAAGAAATGAGGTGCATTATATAATTTAGTGTTAAAAGAGATTGTATCATTAGTTATAGGCAAGATCTATCTCATCAATCTATTCTATGTATAGTCAACTCAATATAAAATGTTATACACAACTAAAAACATAAGAATAATAAATATTAGCATAGCTGTTAACTCGTGGCTGAGAACGTTGAAAGATATCGACTGGTAATTAGCGGTTGTGCTAGTTATATCATTTGAATATTTCATATGTAATAAAAGATATTCTTGATATAATGATCAAACTGAAGTTATCTTCATCAAAACAGAGACTCACTCATTCGAGAAGAAGCTGAAGAGAGGCAGATAGTCTTGCGTCCACGCACTTTCTCTCGCTTACGATCTCAAGAACCACGATCCCTTTCAGCCTTTTCAGTTAACTGCCCATGCATATTCGGGTGCAGTGTAGCCTATGCCTTTTACCAAATTCATGAAAGACACAGCCGCTAACTCGCGAACGCTCCATGCTCATGCAATAGGTGGGTCGGCCATCGAATATGAAACGCGCAGACAGCTGAGATGCATAGACAGCTGAGGAGGAAGTTGAAGTAGTGCCCGTTAATAATCTAAACATGGCAATTATATGGTACTACAGTAATTTCTTAATATGATTAGGTAAATGTTAAAAAGTAAACAGGTTAATGGATGCATTCAAAAATACAAGGAAGTTATGAAGAGTAAATCACATTCATTGATTTGGGAGGACGACTAAGAATATGCCAGCATCTTCAATTGTTAGCCATCATATTAGAATTTTAGATTAAAAGATCATTAATGGTGCCCATTGCCAATAAGTATACACCTTTCGACGTAATAATATGAATTAAATAATTATTATTATTTATATATACAAAATAATATCAACTATTTGAAAAAGGAAAATCCTAACAATTTTGTTTGACACTATTGGTGGCTATTTTATAACCCACATCATCAATAGTGAGTTGCTTGATACCAAACAACATACATATTAAGCACATCATAGATCTATATTAACTTTATTTCAATTGTTTTTTTTGAATAATGCTTAATATATCTAAATTCAAGATGTATTTATACTTAATATAATGTATAATTCAACATAACAAATATATTAATTTTTGATAGTTTATTAAATAAATTAGTTCATAAATTTTTCAATTAAGTTTAGGAATATATGATTGTTAAATCTAAAGTTGATTTTTAGTAGATAATTTTAATGATTTAATAAATTAATATGAAATTAAAATTTAATAAATTAAAATTAATTTCAATAAATATTAATAATCATCATCATTGTTATCATTACCATTACACATTAAATCATAGATATTAATAATCGTCATAATTGTTATCATTATACATCAATTTAAAGTCAAATTTAAATATACATTTTAATAATAACCCTTTATAAAATAAATAAAAAATCTACAAATAAATCAGAACGCAAGAGTATTCTTTGACAATTATATTGACTTTATCAGATAAAAATAAGAAAATAATTGATCACTCGAAAGAAGGAGTTTTAAAGGAGGTTTTACAATGGCCTCCAGAAAACGACAAGAGTATTCTTTGACAATTATATTGACTTTATCAGATCAAAATAAGAAAATAATTGATCACTCGAAAGAAGGAGTTTTAAAGGAGGTTTTACAATGGCCTCCCAGAAAACGACAAAATCTTTGCGGATCTCATATTCAGAGAGCTCAATAAAGTAAAGACATTGAAGTCAATAATCCTTTTATTTAAGGATAAGATTTTGCATATATGTAATTTTGATATAAATGTAGGTATGTTTTTCTAAACAAATTTATTAAATAAATAAATAAAAGTTTTCTTATATTTGCGAGTATTAATTTTATTATAATATCTTTAATAATAATATTAATAATTTATTTTTGATGATGATGATGATAATTAATGTCCACTAAGACCTAATTGGTATATCGGATCTTAAGAGGGTAAGTGATTACTTGTGATTGTTTAGAATTTTGTTTTTGTGTTCGAAAAGCATTAAGAGA
>JASDQU011402796.1:41548-69254 GCA_032191745.1 Picea mariana | reverse complement strand
CATAAACCTAGAATATTATGGAATCCACATACCCTTTTCCATAGAATATACTAACTATATCCAAAAACCAAAGACATGAAATATGGTATAACTACACATATTATATAAATATATTATCAAGGAAAAAATAAGCTAAATGCAATTTGGACATTTGAAAAAAAAATTACAAGTTAAACGAGTACATCAATAAAAAATAAAATACTAACCTTGCAATTTCAAAATCCAAGCTATGTAGATCGAGAATTGGATTTGTTCAACCGGTGGGTGACGGAAAAAATAAACAGCTCAAACAAAATCCAAGAACAATGTCGCAACTATAGCAATTGTGTCGCAAAGTCTCTTAAAGTCACGTATATATAGATAAAATAGTCAACTAGCCGTTAACACCGACCAATGAGATGAGCAAAATTTTCGTCTCTATTGCCACAAAAGTTTATCGCTATAGCGACGAAAATCCCAACTAGGTTAAATTAAGATTTTTGTCGATATTGCGACGAACTTTCGTGGCAATAGCGACGAAAATCCCCCCTGTTTAAAAAAAATATGAAACTAGTAGAAGCATGGAAAATTTTTGTGGAATAATCCGCCCATATGTAGTAGTGCCCAATTGTACCAATCATCAAGGTACACCATTATCTCAACCAAGGTTGGTGAACACACCCAGTTCATGAGGGAACATGCTCTCATTGGGAAGTTTCTGGGCCTATGGCCTTCTGAAAGAGATCTCATGAGATGGATCAAATACTGGTGGAACCCCAAGGGAGATTACAAAGTGCAACTCAGTTTAAAGGGGTTTTTCATGATCATCCTCTATAGTTTGGAAGACAAGGACAAGATTTTTGACAATGGGCCATACTTATACAACTATGTTGGGCTATTCCTCAGGTTCTGGATTGAGCATTTCATCCCAGAGAAAGAATACTTCACCATGGCACTGGTATGGATAAGACTATATTCCATACCGCAGGAATTCTGTTTGGAGAAAATCCTCATGGGAATAGGGAACATCGTGGGAAGATACATGAAATATTTTGAGCCCACAAAGCAGAGGAAATACACTTCCTATGCTTGAATCTGCATTTACATGGACATATCAAAGGCTCTACCAGGCTCAGTAACCCTAGAGTATTAGGATGAAGACTGGAATCAAACAATGGACTATGAGCATATTCCTTTCCGCTACAGAAAATTCCATGAGCACAGTCACCTCTTCCGTGACTATCCTTTGAATGCCCAGAACCCAAAATCATGGGAGGGGAAGTAAAAGGATGGTTATACTACAGTCACAGGTAGGAAAAAACAATCCCCGAGAAAACAAAATCAATAAAGAACTTAAAATATCCCCACCAGAAACTCCTTCGACATTCTCAACCAACTCCTGGAGGAAGAGGAGGTAGGAAATTCGTACAAAAAATACAACCATGACAAGGAAAAGGGAAAATCCAAACATCAAATAGAACCAACCAAAGAACATCATCAAGAAACAATCCCAACAGCCCAACAACCCAGTAGAATGTGGACAAGCTAGAGGATGGGGGGATACTTTAATGTAACTAGATGAATAAGATCTGGCAGATATAGATCTAGAAAAATTGGAGGAGGCCTTCAACTAAAAGGAACTGCTCTTAGTAGAATAACTCAAAAAGGTGCATAAAATTTTCATTGACTCTACCGCAAGATCCACCTCAAGATTAGGGATCTCCTTAGACCCAACCACTAAGCTCAAACATACCTCTCGTGAAAGCAAGCGTCGAGGTCACAAATCCGCACATCAACTCATTAAGGAAGTACATAACTACATTCTCAACTTAGGGAATATCCAGAGACTCACGGAAGGGTATCTCCATCCACCCCACAACTCATCATTATGAAGATCATAACATGGAATATAAGAGGGCTTAATGGAATATCCAAACAAAGGACTTTTCGAGACAACATTCGTGTAGAGAATCTAGACATTCTCCTTTTAGAGGAAACAAAATGTGTCAGGGAGGAAGCAAAGGACATATTCTGGCATTGCTAGAAAACCTATAAATCCACTCATACAAACTCAAATGGGACCGCAGGGGCCCTGGAAATATTGTGGAACCTGGATACAGTCATCATAGACCAACCCTTTTCCATGATGGGCACGCTTACGGTTCACTTTAGAGTAATAGGATCTAACAAAGAAGGGATGATTACAAATTATTATGGGCCCCAAAGTGCTCAAGACAAAGATCTGTTAATGGGAAGAATAGCCACCATAAGGGTGTTGTTGGAATCATAGAACAAGTTGATTGTTGGTCACTTCAACATCATCCTCACATTGGAGGAAAAGACGGGAGGTACCAAGCGGCTAGACCAAGACAGTGGTAAGTTCTGAACCCTCATTGATCAACTTAATTTAATAGATATAGAAAATAGAAATGGTATCTTCACGTGGACCAACTGCAAATATGGGCATCATCATGCGGCAAGTAGATTAGATCATTTTCTCATCTCAGAATGACTTTTGTTAGAGGATCCAATCATCAAAGCCAAAATCCTCCCAAAAGTGGGCTCGGACCACTGACCAGTCTCACTCTATCTAGACACTGGGGCCACGCCCAATCTCAAACCCTTCATATTTCAGAATTTCTGGCTCACTCACTTGGACTTTCAAAATATCTCAAAATATTGGTGGGAACAAGACAAAATAGATCATAGCACATGCATGTATAAATTCCAGCAAAGGCTAAAAAATTTCAAGGCACAACTAAAGAGATGGAACAAGAATGTATTTAGAAACATTTTACAGAGGAAGCATGAAATTGAGAAAAGACTGGAAACAATGAAAAAGGTCTTTATTACAGGAGAAAGAACAGAATCCTTAATGATGGGGGAAGAGCAGCTTTGAGAAGAACTTGAAGCGCGGCAGGAACAAGAGGAAATACTCTGGAGGCATAAATCTAGAGTACAATGGCTCAAGGAAGGAAAAAAGAACACCAAGTTCTTTCATAGATCCATGGTGCACAGAAGATACATAAAAAAAACCACTCAACTAGAAGACAATCAGACCAACCCCATCTGACATCACGCAAGCATAGCAGAGGAATTGACAAACTACTATAAATATATTCTAATGGGGCCCATCAAAGAAAGAATGCCCGCTATTCACAAGATCACAAGGAACATCCCCTCCCTAGTCACACAAGAACAAAATGAAACATGTACCAGAAAAATTACTCAAGAGGAAGTGGATCAAGTAGTCAAAGAGATGCCCCGTGGAAAATCCCTAGGGTCAGATGGCTTCATGACAGGCTTCTTCCACTATTGATGGTCGTTGATACGGGAAGAAGTCTGGAAAGTAGTTGAGGAATCCAGCACTTCGGGGCAAGTTCTCTCAGCCTTCAATGCCACCTTCCTCACTCTCATTCGAAAGGAAGAAAGGGTCACACATCCTAATTAATTTCGACCAATAGCACTCTGCAATGTAATCTACAAAATCATCCCTAAATTCATCTCCTTGCGACTCAAACTGATCTTGCCATACATCATCTCCAAAGAGCAAGTTGGATATGTGGAGGGAAGGAAAATCATGGACAATGTCATCCTAGCACACGAGGTCATTCACTCACTGAAATCAACAAGAACCCTAGGTATTCTCATCAAGCTCGACCTCTCTAAAGATTTTGACAGAATAAGCTTGCAATACATGAGCTACCTCCTTGAAGCCTTTGGCTTTGATAATCTCTAGGTGGCTTGGATCATGCAACTCACTTCCTCAACCTTATTTTCCATCCTTGTCAACAAAGTTCCATCCCAACCCTTTTCTCCCTCCCGTGGCATACGACAAGGGGATCCCCTCTCCCCCTTTTTTTCTGTCATAATGGCGGAAGGCATGGTGCACTACATCAATGCCTCGATAGAGGATGGATCTCTCAAAGGCCTACCTCTCCACAACCTCCAACTAGCCCCCTCCCACAGTAAATTTGTCGATGACACCCTTTTTCTGAATACCCCAACTTCCCAGGAGGCTAATAAGCTCAAGATCATCCTCACCAACTTTTCCAAAGCTTAGGAACTTCCTTAAACCTAGACAAGTCGCAACTCTACTTCTTCAATATCCTAGTGGAAATTCAAAACCACATCTTTCGGATTTTGGGCACCCCTAAGAGCTCCCTTTCATCCAATTATATAGGTGTTCCCCTCATGGGAGAAACTACATGTAACATTTCCTTGGACAACCTATTTCTTTCCATCTCTAATAGGCTCAGTAACTAGACCTTTATATCACTTAATATTGGATCCCACATGGTTCTTCTAAAGCGTGTTCTCCAAGCCCTGCCAACTTACCTCTTCACTTCTCTAGCGTCCCCCTAGTATGTCATCAGAGATGTCAAAAACCTCCATCTTAGCTTCCTATGGAACGGTCACCATCCAAACAAAAAATGGGCATTAGTGGGATGGGATAAAATCTGCAGGCCCAAATCCCTAGAGGGGTTGGGCCTCAGAGATCCAGGAAAACTCAATCGAGTAATGGGGGATAAACTTTGGTGGTGTTGGCTCAAGCACCCCATAGAAATTTGGGAAAGAATCTGGAAAAGGAAATACACACCCAATACCAGAGAGGAGATGCTAATCAGATTCAATGATTGGATCCATGGATCAAATATCTAGAACACAGCTTGGAGAAATAGATCACTCATACATAAGCATGCTTTCTGGGCGATTTGAAATAGAGAAAACTCCTTGTTTTGGAAATACTCCTAGTAGCAACAACTGCCCCTAACCTCCATAGAATATCTCATTGCCCTCTATCAATGCAATCAAGGGAAATTCTACACGTAAAGGACCTATGGAATGAAAACTCTCTGCAATGCCGGTGGCGTAGATGGAAAATTGAACCCCATGAATTACACCTACATGTGGAAATGGAGCTGCAGACTTGGAGGGACAACACAAATCATAGGAAAATCCACATCAGGGAAGGACTAGACATCCTCATATGGGGCCATTCCCCAACAAGTAACTTCTCAGTCAAAGAAGCATACCATCTCCAGGAAAACCACCAAGGGAAACCAAAGGAGCACATTTGGAGCAAAATCTGGAATCCAAAGTTCTGAATGAAAGTCTCGATTTTCCTCTGGTTAATTTCCCAAAACTACATACTCACTTTGGACAAACTTAAAAAATGAGGGTTTGTATGCCCTTCAATCTGTCCCCTCTGTCAACAACATGAAGAGACAATGGAGCACTTACTAAACCATTGCATCCACAGTGAGGCCATCTAGGATATGGAAACACAACTAATGCGTTGCTCCAACAGGAAACGAGCCAGCAGCATAAGCACCATTGAAAATTGGTATTCAATCTCCAACCAAAATGCAATTCTAGACCGCATCTAGCAGCTAATACCAGGATTCACAGTTTGGCAAATTTCGAAAGAACGAAATAAAAGAATTTTTCACTCCATTTCCTCCCCCCCTCACTCAACCTGGGAAATGATCCTAAACCTGATCCGGGAAACGATCAGAGCCGAGCACTAGACCTAGGAGGACCTCAAGTGCAATCCTGTGGAATGTCACATCCTCCAGGCCTGGAAGCTAAATCTCACCGATGATTCGAGAAAGAATGATACTCGCAATACTAAAATCGGCTGTAGTCTGATAACATGGTCTCCTCCCCCCTGGTTTTGTTAAACTAAAATTTGATGGTTCTTTAAAGGGTAATCCGAGGCCGACGGGTTTTGATGCGATTATAGGAGACAACGAGGGGAAAATTCTACACTTCGCAACATGATATTTGGGACTCAATACAAACAATGTTGTAGAACTCTGGAGCCTACTCAGGGGGGTTAAGTTAGCAATATGTCACAACATCTTCCAGCTCATAATGGAATGGGATTCCCAGATCATCATCCATCTCATCTCCAAAATAATTCATTGTTCACACCCCTTAGAAATCTCACCCAATTGGAGATTACTAGGACTACTGGAAGACTTCAAGTCCCTCCTTCAACCCCATCTCATTCTTATCCCCTCCCATGTGAAAAGAGATGCCAACAAAATTGCAGACTGTTTGGCTAATGATGGAGTGGACTCAAAGGAAGAGATAATCCAATGGAACACTCAAAACTCTCCACCGACCATGCTATTAGCTCATTGTTTGGCTCTTGCCTTAAGGGATTATCATGCCTTGGATGGAGTGCCATGTAGCCCAAGGGAGGCCACACAACCCTTCTGTGAAATCAGCCATAAATATGGTCGGCCGCCATCCCTCACCCCAGTCTTGAATGGAGGGCGACCATAAAATCTTGCAGAGGAGGGGAGGACAACTCCCTCATGTCAGATTAATGGAGGCCTTGATGATTAATGACAGGAAGGGGATGTTGAGTATGGGTAGTAGCATAGATGTCATGTCCACCCCTCGATTGACTATACATCTTAGCCATGGATTTTAACACTTCGCCTCAACTCTCTGTCACCTCGCTCTGCCCAAGAATTAGGTTTTGGCACAGTTGTTTCTCTTGGTTTTGGTCCAGTTGGTTCTTCATCCCCCAGGCTCTTCCATGCCAAGGGAGAGAGGAAAGCACAGACGAGGTCCTGCCTGGTACAATTGTGCATCCAGGCAGAGACGCCTGCATAATTTGGAGTGAGCTTTGTCAATTTCTCGGACATAGTGAATTGCGAGACCTCATACTCCTCCAATGGCCGTGGAGGAGGAATTCCTGAAGGAACCAATCCAGGTTCCACCAGAATCCCTCCTCTACATGGTCCTGGATGACTACTTGCGCCCCAACACTAGTGTGGTTGTTACAGGTACAAAGGCGACCATGGATGGCGCCACTTGCATTTTTTAGGAGGAATTCCTCCACACAATCTCGGATACACACATTCTCCCCAGCACCAATGAGGCGGTTATAGGAGCAACGACGTCCATGGAGGGCGCCACTTGCACTATTGAGGAGGAGTTGCCCATCGTGGCACCTCCACCGCTTAACACTGTTGAGGAATGGGACCAGAATCCACCCAGCCTTCTCATCCCGCAACAGTTGGAGCTTATTTTTGACATCAGAGGTTATATGGCATACCAACTCCATCAATACACCCTCATCAACAACCGCATTGACATGATGCTTGGTTCCTTCTCGAACACACCAACCAAGCATATGTGCCCGACCTGCATGCAACCCTTCGCGCTCTAGCCCAACGATGGTATCCTTCATAATGGAGCTCTAGGTGACAGGTTCCATGGTTTTCACAACCCCTCTAATGTCTAAATTTGCATATTTCTCTAAGCTCCACTGGCACGATGGTGGTGCTTTTTTTTTGTCAACCTGGTCTAGTACTATGCTCATTTCTTGCCTAGTTTTAATTTTTAGAGTTTATTAGTATGCTTAGCTTACATAGAAACTTATGTCAGCACTACCATCTTCCACCTGCTCTAGTTTCCAATTGGCAGGGCAAGTGGCAGATGCCCTTTTTTGGCCTAAAGCATAATAGGTGTCCACTTGTTTCGGTTTCCACTAGTTTGGCGGAACAGGTGGCAGGCCAGTGACATGTATCAATTTTGTACAGTGACAACTCATTAATAGGAATTACCTCTTTTTTTAATTACAAAAAAAAAAATCAATTCCATCCCTCGTCACATCTCTATTGTATAATAGTGAAAGTTGGTAGTTTGTATTCATGATATATTTGTCTTTATGATCAACATAACCTTCACACAACAATTGCAAACAAGATATATCAAAACGAATTGGCAACCAATCACGAAAGTTGAAAGTTTATTTTGTAGAACATTTCATCCAAACGTATGTCAGAGGGTGGTATTCCAAAGGGTGAATACTTGCATACTGGGTTGTAGAACATCTCATCCAAACTGGGTTGTGGAGCAACTCATCCAAACGTATGTTAGAGGGTGGCATTTCAATGGTATTGTCAATGAATATGGGGAATCAAACAGTGTAAAATTTATTGCAAATGAGATGCACAAGTGAATAAACATTTATCTCTCTTTGGTTTTCATTTTGATTATCCTAAAATTCTAGAATATGAGTTCAAACTTTCATTAAGTAACATTTAGCATAGCATCCATACAATGATAGACATATGTAGACATATACAATGTAATGGATTTAATATTATGGAATGATCATTGTAACATTGAATAGATGAGAGCCAATAAAAATTAAGATTATTTTAATTTTTAAATGTCAAATGAAAAGAATGAATTTTTTAATTAGTAACCTTGACATTATTCATGCTCATTTTCATTTAACACTCTCTCTCTCTATATATATTATCATTTATAAGTAAGGAATGAATTAAATAATAATATATATTTTTTAATGATCATTACACTTATCCATCCACTATAACTCAACATTACTTAAAAGGAGTTCAATGGTGCTCATAGGATGAATTTTTTTTTAATTAATCCTTAAAATGATAAATTATAATTAATTGCATTTTATTTTAAAATAGAATATGAACGAAATCGAAATCTCATAAGTAGCTTTTTGTTATTATTGTCATCATTATTATTGTGAGCTCATCACCAAAAACTAGACCCTCTCTATGTTCATACGTTTTGGATTTTTCATTTAGAAACAATTTTAGCATATCTATGGAGGCTTCAATTGCCTTGCTCATAGACTTTAGATCCATGCTACAATCCATTCAAATATTTCCACATAGTGAAATTTGAATTTAGTTTTAATATGAATTTATCCCAAATTGAAGTCGATTAACATTCCATCAAAAGGAATTATTTGGCGAGAGAATCTGTAAACCAATGTACAACACTATTGAGTTAGCATGGAATGCATGTGAGCACTATGTTGTCAACATCCTCTGAACTATTGAGTAAGCCTTAAGTTAGTGTATGAAGAAAGAGAATTCGGGTGTGTTGACCACGTTTCCCCTTACTTAACGCCTCTCAATTTCTTAAGACTTTTAAGACATTTCGGGATGTGTATGCATGTACACTCTTCTCTTGAAGAATGCACTGCAATATGATCATTCGGTGTCCATGATTTCGTTAACAAAAAAAATTATATCATCTTTGGAAACCCTTAAGTGATAGAAACAATGTTTCGTCTATGCCTCGCACTAGCAATGGACAATTCAACGCGTCCTGCTAAAAAAATATAAAATATATCCCTCCAGGCAGTGAGATGTCTCCAAAAAAATTAGATAAACACATGGAAATTTTACATAGACTTTGGATAGATGATGAAGGTCTTGGAGGAACCTCCCCTTAAAGAACATTTTCGGTGTAATAATAAATTACTTAAAGAACACCTTCGGTGTAATAATAAATTATAAGTATTAATTAAAATTTTATACACCAATTTTGTTTGTATCATACAAAAATATCATTGTCAATGTAGATAGCATGTATTTGTGGGCATATTTGTAATAGCAATAAGGTTGAATGAAATACACACATTTATAGACAATAATGTAACAATACTTGGAAGTTGTCAAAACATTTATGTGACCACTAGAAGAGGTATTGAGTGAACATATCCTTGGAGCATAGTCTATAGAAATTCAATGGAAAAGTGCAAGTGACTTAGCATCTAGAAATTGTGTACAACTTATGAGGTTCTGATAATAATATTGTGTTAATTAAATAAATTTTGTTATTACTAGTATTAGATGATAACAAGTTACCTAATGTTAAAAATAAAAGTAATTTACCCTTGTATTATTTTTATGAAATATCAACTTCTTTTAAATTGTATGTGTATTGTCACTAATCACACATAGTGTGATGTACTCAAGTGAGACTTTCACCCTTGATCTACTTGGAACTATAAAAAAATTATTTACTAAATTCCAAGTACGAGATTGATCATGGATATTTCTAGTTCACATACTCATATAAGATAGGAACCTAATGAGAACTACCTCTCATGGTAATCACCAAAATTATGAAGAGATATCCTAAGAAGAACATATCTTGAAGAACTAAGTCAATGAGAAATCCACATATATGTGCAATATCAAGGGGATGTTGGAATCTTTGGGTTCTAAATTAGATAAAAACACAAAGAGGTCATCAACAGAAGAAGACTTTAGTCAAGAAGTTTTACTCAAATGATGGAAATTGGGTTATGAGCTAAAGAAGCAGGGGACTCCTACTTTTAATGGATATGCCAAATGAGGATATGAAGAAAAATATCGATTGGTTAACATAGAAAAATGTATGATGTTGTATGATTTCAACTCTTTGGAGAATACTGATGTTGCTAGTTGTCAATTAGTTGTCAATTAATTGACAAGAGAAATATTTGGTGGAATCATTAAAGAAGAAATAAAAGGAAGATGAAGAGCATTTGGAGTGGAGTGCCTTCAAGAATCACTTTCAAAGGAAATGTACTTAGGTGAGATCTATTATCATAAAAAGGAATATGAATACTACACACTCAGACATGGCACTATGATTGATGAAGAATACAAATGAAAGTTAATGGAAAAGGAAATGTACTTGGCTGAGATCTATTATCATAAAAAGTAAGATGAATACTACACACTTAAATAGGGCACTATGAATGATAAAGAATACAAACATAAGTTTATGGAATTGGATAAGTATGTTAATGGACTCAGTGAGGAGTCTCGAGTTGGTCGATTAATTGGATGATTAAGAGACCATTTTGAGGATAGAGTTAGAATGTATATGCTTCAGACCCTAACTTATCTGATGTTGAGTACTCATTATGTGGAGTAGAAGTGCAACATAAGAAATATTTGAGTGAAAGACTCAACCAAAGAATCAACAACTAGAAAACTTGGAGGAGAATATTCGATCAAAGAAATTTTAATCGAGCACCATCGAAATCAAGAGAAGAAGGACCAAGAGGAAACTCTAGATTTGAGAATCTTGAGTGTCAAATGCTACAGTTGTGGAGTATGGGGCATAAATCTTACCAGTTTCCTAAAAAGGCGAACTACACCAAAGGTATAGTGAATCATTTGGAACCAAAAAATACGATGGGAGAGGTAATCAAAGGTAAGGTACATGCAACAATATACGAACAATAAGAATATTACCGTGCATATTTTATCTAGGATCATTATTTGTAGAAAAATGTATATTTTTCTAATTAACATAGGTAACACCGCCAATTTGTTGTGTATGTGTTATATTCTTTGCATGGTTATCCCAACACATGATGCATATGCATCGGCCGCAATGAGGGGTCACAAGAGGGGCAAAGCCCCTAATTTTTTGGGGGAGGTGGTTTTTTGGTCATTTTTTTATCTGTAAATTGTCACGGATATTCCATTGGAATAGTTCGTCACAACATTTATGATAAATAAAACTGAAATCTACACTATGAAGGCTAAATTCCTTTAGATTTCGGAATCTTTAATTACTAATTTTCTGCTTATGCATGAAATATCTAAACCACGAAAAATAGAGAACAATAAAATAAAATCACACACCATCCACAAAATAACATACTTTTTTTTTCTCGGAAACCCTTATAGGAGAAAACCTAGCTAGAATGTGAAGTTTTTATGCTCTCTTTTCTGGTATGGAAATAATGCAAGTACAAAGGAGATGGACTCTCTATGGAATCACCTGAGAATTGTGGCCTATTAGAATTCTACAAAACATTAACCCCCTCTATTATGCTCTTTAATTTTCCCACTCCTAATTGTTCTACTCTACTATGGAACAAAATACAATAACATAGAATGAAACCCCTTCTCCTCCTAGCAACCCAATATATAACATAGCTGTAACATCCCTCCATTTATAAACATTTAAACTTTTTAATTTTGATGGTTTATGTTGTGAAAGTTTTTGGAAAAAGACTTATGTGAAAATTATATCATGGTAGACATTAATGATGATGAATATTTTTGTAAATAGTATTTTAATTTATTTTATAAATGGGTGAGTGAAAAACATAAAAAAACATTAGAGTTGTCCAAGGACTAGTGGGACCCTACTCCCAAAGGTGTGGGATGTGAGGGAACAAGCTAGCAATAAGTTAGGAATAATGATTTAGTCTTGAAGTCAAGGGAACAAGTAATTTTGGTGGTTCGGATTTATGGTTGAGCTACTCAAATATGTTCTTTATTTATATCTTATTCATTTACTCAAAAAATATAAATATTTCATTTTTTTTTAACACTGTATTGATTGTAATCTAGTATACATATTTTTGTATTCTTTATTATTTGAAAAGAGTTGCAGCAAAAAAATATCTATATTATTTTTGTATTCTTGTATTCTTTATTACTTGAGGGTTAATAGGTTTTAATTTATATTATTCTATATCATGATTTTCTTTCAGGAATTAATCTTTAAAATGGATAAAAGAATGATTCTGGCATACATACATACATATAATCCTGTCAACTAGACTAAGGCTATTAACCTTGTTGACTTTAAGACTTTTAAACAAAGAACTATTTGAAATAATAGCATGACATTTCTTAGAAAAGAATCACCATATACAACATCAGATAGTACATGAAAACATTACAGATCTTTCTATGATGAACAAAGAGCCAAGAATAGTTATAAGAGATAAAAGGGTTTATAAATATAACAATAAAGAAATTATATTTTTAAATAATATTAGGGTAAGCATGAAGCCATTGACCCTATAGTCATGGCATGAAATAACTACAATACAAATTTACAATCCTCGTATATGCAATATAAAACCCTCGACTCGTAACCAGAGCTGAGGTGAGTATTATGTGATAACTATATAGCAAAAGAATGATCGTATACGAGATGAGTATACTTGGTATCAAGGCATGTGCCCTCCTTCATTGTGTGTTATCAAAACAAGAATTGTAACCTGGCTATCCATATATTTTATAGAAAGGTTGTCCTGTACTGTATTCTACGACCAAAAACAAAACTAAGAGATTAAGTATATATATTATCTATACAATAGTTACTTCACCTTAGAGTTGACTAGAGGCTGCCTTGCGCAGGCCACATAATTATTAAGCAAACCTATGTTTATAGATTATGGAAAGAAAAATATAGTTTATATAAATCCAAACCTATGTTAAGATTATATAAAAGTAAAATATAATACAAATTACTTAGGTTGCAAGTTTTCTCCAAATCTTGGAAGAATGATATGTCTGGAGGTTTCTTACCCTGTCAAATGGAAAATGATGAAAGCAAGCATATATGGAAATATAGAGATATAGAGACAAATATCAATAGAAGTAATACATGTAATAAGAGAAGACTTGTGCAAATTTGTCACTTAATGTGATGGTAGAAGTTGATGTGTCATTAAACCTCTAACATGTCATGGTAATACCATGACTATTAGTAGAAAAGAATATCAATTAATTATATGTGAATTATTTAATCAGAAGTGGGTACAAGAATAATGTTATATATATCTATTCAAATATACTTTTGACAAGTATTATTTATTAATTTTAAAATTAAAATAAAATAAAATAAATTGGTTTGGATGGTAAGAGATGTTACAATAGTAGGATAGTCTTCTAGGGTTAGGGTTTTGTCTTTCTCAACCCTCAATTGTGATAAGGCTTTAGACTTCTAAAATCTTTTTGAAAGTCTACCATGGTGGTCAACACTATAGGTCAACTTGGGGGAGGCATACATTTTTCATACTAGCTTCGATTGTAGGACCTACTCCTCCTCCTAATCCAACATGGAAGGGTCATAGAGTTTGAGATTCCCCACATTCACTATTGATTAAATCGACATGTATGGGGGTAGATTGAGACTATAGGCGCTATCTTCCACCTTTTTCTAATACCTCAAAAGGACCATACCGCAGAGCCTTGATCTTCTTACCAGGACCTTGTAATCTTTACTTATTCAGATGTAACCATGTTGATTTGATTCCAGGCATAGGCCATAATAAATATGCATCTATGATTGATTTTTAACAAGAAAACTTCATTTCTAGTCAACAATAGTGAAAACTAAGAAGTATCACAATAAATTATAGTCATTGATCATCTGTATACAAGTTGTTTGATGTGTGTAGGTTGCATAAAGAACATGCCTTGTAGCATACAAAAGACAAAGCTCTTCATAAAGACTAAGAATACAGCTCAGAGTAAAATTTCCACAAAGGAATTGTTTTGGTGAAGCAAGTGGGATATAAGTCCCTCGTTTATGGATCACTTATAGCCGCAAATTTTATTCAAAATAAAATAAATAAGCCCTAGGGCCATAGTCCACATTAGATACCTCACATGTGGCTCTGATTAAATAAATAAATAAATAACTTCCAACATGAACATATGTCTGATTAAATAAATAAATAAATAACTTCCAACATGAACATATGTAAGTTGATGGGCATAGGGGATTAAAATTGAGCCTACCACATCTCTTCAAAAGGATCCTAGAAGTACCATTAAAAATATGCTTGGAGAAAAAGAAAGTTCATTTTGAATTTTTACCCATTTTCAAAGAAGTACAGGATGTATATTAAACTTTTATAAAAAGGGTTATAATTCAAACTACCCATCATCACCTATGCATCTTTAATGAGTGATACATCCATGATCTTTCACGTGATTGTACAAAGATTTAATTAGTATTGAATGAAGTAGGTAAAGGGAGCTAATTAAGGTTAATTTAGATAGGGGTAAGATCGTAGACAAGGAAGTTTATTTGATTCCATTTAATTCCCATCAAAATTAGGATCATATAAATATCATTACCAATGTATTCCAATTGCGTTTGTAGCATTTTCCTTGAGCTTTGTATAGAAATTCATTTCCCGATTCAAAAATATCAATCTTGCTATGGGTCATTCTTAATTCAATTGCAATGAAGGATTAGCACTACATAATATATTCCACTAGCAAATCATCTTGGTTTCACAGAATTCACAATCGGGGATCTAAATACTGATTTGCAAAGAATAAGATAAGTTGTTCATGCTTCACCAATAAATTAGTGATACATCTGGAAGAACTTACTGATTTGATTCATAGGACTATATGAGGGGGCGGGGAGGAGTATTTCTCAATGTAGGGACTCAAGATGCCAAACCTAGCTGATGTAAAATCAAATTGTCATGTCACTGCAATTTTCATTGATGTCAAACAACCACCCTATTGTAGTTCAAAATCAAGGAGGGGAAAATTGTCATGGAATTTTGACAAATGAGGAGAGTTGATTAGAGGGTGATTTGAAGCATATCACAAACTTAGATGAGGAGCACCCTGATGTGAAGAGAAGAAGGTAATTTCTTCCTTATTTCTCTTTTAATTCCACCCTCTATAGATTCCATCAAACGATTGAAAATAATTCAATATTTAAACCATGAATGGTGTTTATTCCTTTTGTCTTGTGTTTATCTTCTTCTTGTCAATGATTTGAGAGTAACATCAATGGATTTTTGGTGCTTTGCCCATTCATCCAAACAAATAAAGAGTTGGCACAAAAATTGTAGAGGAAAAACAAAGAGTGTAAGAAAATGTTCAGTAGCATAGCCTTTGCCATGATAGATTTCATTCAACCTCACAAATACATTAATGAACATGCAATAGAATAAATCTAGTCTTTATGGATTTAGCACTGAACAAAGACAATTGCCCAAAACATAAACAAAACTAACTACTAGAATAGATTCATCATTTTTTTCTCTAAAAACATCGAATCTAAGTGTTAGAAGAGAAAAATATGTTCAAGTAATCTAATCTCCCAGATTTCAAGTGCCCGGGAGATGCAACAAATTTGAGACAAACTAGTTTTAAGATAGAAACATTAGTGCTACTATGATAGTGATAAAGGAGTTGCAACTATGTCGTATGCTAATTTATTCACATAGGTTTTCTTTTGATAGTGATTTGAACCTATCTAAGGCATATCAATCCACGCGACTATAAGAAAATGTTGGGCCATCAAGGTTAGAGAAACTGGTGAAGTTGATCTAATCAATCAAACAAACAAGGAAGGGTATCTTGACATATGAAATGTAGCATTTCCTTAAACACTAGGGATTTCATATTTTCAACCTTAGAATATTTTGATCCCTCATTAAGCCAAAAGGTTGGGCCTTTACAAATTTTCATTTAGTTGTTGTTTAATTTTTCAAGATTGTAAAACTATATTCCAAAAGGTTGTCCGCCTTTACAAATTTTCATTTAGTTGTTGTTTAATTTTCCAAGATTGTAAAAGTTTAGCATAATTTTTTATTTATTTATTATCAAGGGTGTACTTAATTTAATCATGTCAATTGAAGTACATTTATTTTTACAAATTTTCATCATTGAATTACAAATATGAGCACATAATTGAAATTCATAAATATGAATATTGAAATATATTAAATATATTAACAATTACAAATGCATTTAATTGGGTAATTCTCATGAGTTTTGGTTTGAGGGATACACGAGGTTCACAAGGTTTTGTGGGAGTTTGAACATCGTGCAATGCATTTTGTTTTAAGGATGCGATGAATCATTACATTCAAATCCTTAAAAAAAGTCGTTTATGTGTTATGTTAGTACTAAGAGTCACCCTCAAATTGCAAGAGGATAAGCCCAGTACATATCACAGTTTTTTGGTGGATGTTGGTTTTATATGAGTGGAGGTCAAAGGACAAAACTCAATATATGAATGATGTTTCAACACAGAACTAGACAAGAAATGCACAGGGAAGCGAGGGCCACATTAACTTCAGTCAGTGAATTAAGTTTAAGTGTGAGAAAAGAGAAGACTTAGTGAGAAAGGTTGACAAGACTGCTATGAGAATTAGGCTTTCAAGCAACTTGGAGAAGAAAAACTCAGACCCAAAATCAGTCTTGAGATCAAGCTTCAAAAATTGAAATATGTCCAAACAAAACAACCACAGCAGCATAATAATCAAACCTACATTATCATGCAACTACAACAACTCGAATTGATCCTCCATGCCCGAGCCATTCAATGTGAGAGGGAATAAGATAACAAGGAAGTAGACTAAAAATGGCCATGATACAACTGTAATCAAAACTACATTACAATAGCATCAAAACCCTCGAATGGATCCTCCATGCTCGAGTGTTTTATCACAGTTTTTACAGAGAAAGGAAAGATGAATTCTATTAATCTGAAAGTCTCAAATTTGATTCATAACTAGAGAACAGTTCTGGCATAAAAACATTACAAAATAGGGATTTTTGCTAAACCAGTTGATGAGCTTAACAAAATATCAAAACTACCTATTTATACTCAGAATGGTCACCGACTATCAAGAGTGTTATCTGATCACTACATTCAAAAATTTGTGTCTGAGCAGTCTTATGTCAGACTATGCATGTATCCCTCTGTCAGACACGATCTTAGATCGACATGGGCCTACAGGAAAATCTGTCCATAGGGGTACCACAGGTTGACGGTTCAGACCCCCATGACCGGGTCTTCCATGCCTTCCATTTATGGAGTGAGTCGAGGTTTCAACTACTGTCTCTACTTTCATTAACTGCCTTTTCTCCGAAACTCAATGAGATTAAATGCTCAGGGGGCGTCCACGTGGTGGTCTTGGATATGACATTATATAAGCACGTGCTTGTGGGGCCATCAAAAGTGGTTTAGAATCACATCGCTTTTGGGCCCACAATCCACCGCCTTCTTCCATGTATCACTTTTGCCAAACCATGGTTTCAATCGCCGGACCGCTTAATAAAACTATCACCCGAGTATGTTGCATCCCCTCAATGGACTGTGGCTGTCGATCCGGTCCTGATCTACGATCTGGGCTCACCCACTAGATTTAGCGCCACTGCCAAGCTTATTCACCCACCAACTTTAGAATCTTCCAAATTGCGCCTTGGGGGGGGGAGGGTGCTACTTTTGACTTTGAACAATACGACATCAATGGATTAGATCTACCTCCCTCAAATCGATGGCTGAGATCTGCTTCGGGTCTCTAGAAAAATTAAATCTCAAACCTCCTTTGCCTTCAGCTGCTTTTTCCCGGAGCTATGGATCTGACGATGCGTGGCCCGCTGATATCGATGGCTGATATTTTCTTTGGGTCTCTGGACTCTAGTAAAATCAAATCTCAAACCTCCTCTACCTTCAACTGCTTTTACCCGGAGCTATGGATTTGACGATGCGTGGCCCCCTGAGATTGACAACTAATAATTACTTTAGACCTTTATCCAGAGTTCACGGATCTATGCCATATGTCCCCTAAAATTAACAGTTGAGAATTACTTCGAACCATTATCTGGAGTTCACGGATCTATGCCATATGTCCCCTGGATCTTCCTTTTAGTAAATCCTTTGGAGCTAAGGATATGATGATGTGTGGCCCTTGCATATCGACGGTCCAAATTCAATTCGGGCCTTCGACACTTTGTCTCTTCGGGACTTTGGTACTTCGGGACTTCGACACTTTGGGACTTTGACACTTCGACGCTTCGGGAGTTTGGCACTTCGAGACTTTGGCACTTCGGGACTCCAACACTTCAGCACTTTGAAATGCTTAACTCCCACAATTCTCCGGAGCACTGAACTCCGAAGCAAGGGATCTTCCTCCACACGTCCTTAGCTTTTTATGGCTCAAATTACTTTGGGAGTTTGGGATTCAGCTCTTCAATAGCTTCACACACTTTTCACTTAGAAACTCCTGAAGCTTATTTCCCCGAACACTTGGATCAATTTCCACCTATCCCCTTAAATATCAACGACTTATGCTCTCTTCGAGCCTTTTTCTATGGCGTTATGCTTCGCACAATTTTGGACTCCCAAATGCCCGCACACCATCGATCTGATTTTCTTGATTGGATCTTTGTCTTCGAAAGATAAACTTGTATGCTTGCTTGTATGTGAAGCCTGAAATGGACTTCTTTGAACTTCTTCCTTTTTCTGTTGAAGCTAATTGTGCATACAATAAAATTGTGGACGTAAAATGTCCCCTGCATGCAAAAAGGCTTGATGGAACTTAAGAAGAAAGACTTCAAGGAGAAAATGCACTGAAGCGAGAGAAGGGGCTATGGCTCAAAATTGAGATTGAAATGACTTTTACCCCTACAATTTCATGTGATAACATCAGGGTCCAACTGGGATGGAGGCCTCCTTGTGAGGCTTCCAAGAACCTAGCATTTCCAAACGCCTTATGCATTGGTCTATGGAGTCATTTGTGTAATCAACCTCAAAATACTTCCAGAAACTACCACTTATTCAATCAACTAATTGACAAACTATTGCAAATTATCGGGAACAAGCTTATTTCCTATGCTACCCTACTCTAACCAAATTTGTAACTTGATTAAGTAAAAGTGTATTTCCACAACAACCACTCAAGCAATTTGATGACTGAAATGATCTCATCTATGCCACTGATCAATGAATAATAGAAAAAATATAGCAGCAATGACATAAGATCCTTCATAAAACCATACTTACCCGTGAGTATCGGTGAAATAATGCAATTTGAAATTTTCATAAAATATGAAACATATGACTCCATGTATATTGCTATAGGATCGTGAATCACGTGATAGAATTATGGTTGCTTTAGAAGACTAGGTTGTTCCTTTGTAAATGCCTCTCCGCTTGCAAATAAATGACCTCCTTATTCTTCCGAAACCAACTCGTGATCATCAACAGTTGCAGTCTCTTCTTCATAAGAATGATCACAAGATAATTGTGTAGTAGGATTTAAAGAATCATAATTATGACCAACCAAAAACATATAGGTATCTATGCAATCAACCACTACTACATTATCAAAATGGTATGAAAACTAATCATAATATTGACATGCATTCCTGTCCATAGAAAAATATGCAAATATTGAAGAATCTGATTCCAAATGTGAATCATACCTACTTTTATGTTGATGTTCTAGATCTGATTCATACTCACTATCTTCTTGCTCAGAATCTGAAACATACTGCCGGTCTTCTTTCTTATGTACATGCAATTTTTCAAGATATGATTTCATACAAACCCCCTTGATGGCTCTGATGTTCTCTTCGAATTCTTCAACATCTTCAAATAGGTGTCTTAAAGATGAATATTTCCTTTCTCTCACGAGAAGGACAAGCTCTGAAGGTTGATCCGTGACATAGTATCCCATGGCAACAGTCTATGTGGGTGTAATCTCCATAGGCATACTATGATAACCAATGTAAAACCTCATGTTGAAGACAACCAAGGCTTCTTCTTCCCCTCTCATCAAGGCATTAAACTCAAACTAGTACTGATCAAGGGACTTGTTCTCACCCCAACACTTTAAAAATGCTTTGTGTTAGCACTAGAAGTCACCTTCAGATTGCGTTGAAGGTAAGCCCAGTACCCATCAGCTTATATGTCACAGTTGGTTTTAAAGAGGTCAAATGGGTGCAAACTCAATGATAATAACATTCTAACTTAGAAATATGGAATAGCATGCACAAGCATTTGAGGTCTGGAATCAACTTTAGTCAGTAACTTGGAGTAAGGGTGAATAGAGGGAAGACTTTGGTGAGGAGAGTGTAGAGGTCTACTGTGGACATTAGGTATTCTAGCAGCCTAAGGAGGAAAAACTTAAACACAAGATCCTCTTGAATTCAAATCTCAAAGAAATTGCAAGAAATTATAACATCACTATAATCAAACGTCATCATAATATAGTTACAACAATTCATGTGAATCAGTCATTCATGAACTCTCTCAGTATCAGAGGAAAATAAGATGAAGCAAGAAAACTGGCTTAGATTAACCAAGATGTCTCAAAAACAAATACATAACCAAAGAACCAATGTTCTTCATAAAAATATTACAATAGCAGGGATCCTAGCTCAACCATTTCCCCTTAACAAAATATCAAAATGACTCCTATATACTCAGAACAATTCACCACCTCTAGCGGAGGTGTGTCTGAGTCATTACATTCAAGGGTTTACGCCTGCATGTTCTCTGGCAGACTGCGCATGCAGTCTTTTGTCAAATGTGAGCTTCTGTCGTACAGGACCAGCAAAAGAGTCAGCTTGTTGACAGTCCTTTCGACTTTCCGTTTGAGTGGTGAGACGAGGTTTCACCAACCTTCCTCACCTTCATTAACTGAACCCTCGAGATCGAGACGAGGATTAATGCCTAGGGGGAGGCCACGCACTGCTCTCAGATTGGACACTATATGAGCACGTGATTGCAAGGCCGTCAAAAGTGGTTTGAACTCACACTGCTTTTGGGCCTGCAATCCACCGCCTTCTGCCACGTATCACTTTCGCCAAACAACAGTTTGAATTGCGGGACCACTCAATAATTTTATCGATCGAGCAAGTTGCATCCCCGCAATGAAGCATGGCCATTTACCTAGATGTAGTTTGCAATCTGGGTGCACCTGTTATATTTAGCGCTACTACCAAGCTTAACCGCCCGCCAACTTTAGAATCCTCCAAACAGTGCCTTAGGGGAGGACGCTACTTTTGACGTTGAACAATAATACCTCTCGGAGTGACATATATGATGATTCATGGTAGTCTGGATTCAGATGGTCGTGATCTACTTTGGGACTTCGACGCTTTTCATGGCGCTATACTTCATGCACTTCTAAAACTCTGAATACCTGGGGGCTGCTAATCTAATCCTCATAGGCGATCTCCACCATCGCAAAACTGAGCCCACCTGTTTGTTTTTAAAGCCCAAAATGAGCTTCTCTACATGATGAAATCGGACACTTCATGTGAAGACCAAGAACTTGGATGACCTTCTACCCTTGACAACTATATGTGATAACATTTGGCTCCACAGGCGATGGCATGCTCCCTGCGAGCTGCAAAGAACAAGTAGTTCCAGTTGCCTTCTGCATTGGGCTATGGAGTCTAGCTTAAAACACCCTGCTAAGGAATACATGCCGATAAGTAAAAAAAATAAAATAAATAAACAAACATTGGCTCCACAGAAGCTTATTTATGTACAACCCTAAACTAATTGATTTTTACATGGTGCTAGCTGAAAGAAAACTTCCACCATAGCCACTCAAATAGCTTTCTGACTGGAAGACCATTTACTCTGTCAGTGATCAATAGCAGATAATGCAATCGTGACAATAGAATGGTTACATCCTTCAACTTCTCTCCAAAGGATGAAGTTGAGATAAAGTTGGGCGGCTCCAAGATATGAAGCAAATGCCACTCCAAATACTTGCTGACAAGCTCATAGAATGAGTGGAAAACTCCAGAAAAATTGTAACAGACAACTCATTCTACTCCACAGTTGCTCACACAGGGTTGAATATCTCTGGTAAGCACAAGTGGGTGAACATTCGATGTAGGTTGACTGGCCCCGGGTGATGGTTGCTTACTGATAGGCTCTGGACATGAGGTAAACTGCCCCTCTAGATCTTCCTCTTCTCCTTCATGGCTCTCCCAAGGATCAGATTCACAATCATAATAAATAGGAACCATGGGAGAGCTCTGCTCTTCGTCATCTTCATTGGGATATTCATCACAAGTTGTTCATTCTTGGTTAGTATCCGAAATCAATTCTTCTTCATAAGTAGGGCTTCCAAGAAAATATGTTTCAAGGAACGAAATATCATCTGCCTCTTCATAAGAGTAGCAAGCATGATCTGCCTCCAATTTTTCCATTCTTGCAGAAAGTGATTTTACCAGTTCCATCAGCTCCTTTGGGGGATGTCCCTCATCCTCACATCTTTCGCAAGAATGAACTATGTCCCGAACGCCATCTCTATACTCCTCACAATAGTTATTGCAAATTAACTTAGAGGAATAATATTTTTTACAACGCTTATTAAAAGGTACATGAAACTGCTCCAGGGAGGAGATGCTAGCAGGGGGCAAGGATCGATACCACTCATGAGCATCCCCGTCCAATGAGAACATGAACATATTCATTAATACATCCTCATGATGTATCTCCCACTGATGCATTAGTTCATGAAACTCACAAAGATGTTGGGTAGGGTTGTCCTCTTTATGTTCTCTAAATATGGGAAAATAATCGCCCCATTCATCCATAGTAAGGAAAACATCAGGAAAACCTGAAACAACAGAAAATTCAAAAGGAGAAAACCTTCGAGCCAAAATGGCTTCCATCTCAAACGAGTGGAGTCGCCAATCAATTCTTTGACCATGGAGTCGCCAGGTGAATGATACACAGTATGAGTGTGCCTAGTCTTTGTTCACCATCAAATACCAGATCTGATCGTCATGTTCTCCCAGGGGGTTGTAGTTGTAGCCAAAGGCAGCCATACTGAAACAGTGGAGTCGTGAGGTGCAAGCACAATCTTCAAAGGTTTTGATATCTGATGCACCTTTAGAATCATAAGTTCATTTTTGTTCTATCCTAGGGAAAAGTCTTCAAATCGTTCCCCGACAACGACACCAAAAATGTTAGCACTAGAAGTCACCTTTAGATTGCGTTGAAGGTAACCCAGTACCCATTAGTTTATATGTCATAGATGGTTTTAAAGAGGTCAAATGGGTGCAGACTCAATGGTAATAATGTTCTAACTCAGAAATATGGACTAGCATGCACAATCATTTGAGGTCTAGAATCAACTTCAGTTAGTAAGTTGGAGTAAGGGTGGATAGAGGGAAGAATTTTGTGAGGAGAGTGTAGAGGTCTACCATGGACATCAGGTCTTCTAGCAGCCTAAGGAGGAAGAACTTAAACACAAGATCCTCTTGAATTCAAATCTCAAAGAAATTGCAAGAAATTATAACAGCACTATAATCAAACATCATCATAATACAATTACAACAATTCATGTGAATCAGTCATTCATGATCTCTCTCAGTATCAGAGGCAGATAATATGGAGCAATAAAACTAAATCATATTAACCAAGATGTCTAAAAAATAAATACATAACCAGAGAACCAGTGTTCTTCATAAAAATATTACAATAGCAGGGAGCCTAGCTCAACCATTCCCCCTTAATAAAATATCAAAATGACTCCTATATACTCAGAACAATTCGCCACCGCTAGCGGAGGCATTCCTAAGTCATTGCATTCAAGTCTTTACGTCTGCATGTTCTCTGGAAAACTGCACATGCGGTCTTCTGTCAGACATGAGCTTCTATCAGACGGGACCAACAGAAGAGTCAACTTGCTAACAGTCCTTCTAGATTTCCATTTAAGTGGTGAGACAAGGTTTCACCAACCTTCCTCACCTTCATTAACTGAACCCTCGATATCGGGATGAGGCTTAGTGCCTAGGGGGAGGCCACGCACTACTCTCAGATTGGACACTATATGAGCATGTGATTGTGGGGCCGTTAAAAGAAGTTTGAACTCACACCACTTTTGGGCCCATAATCTACCGCCTTCTGCCACGTATCACTTTCGCCAAACCACAGTTCCAATTGCGGGACCGCTCAATAATTTTATCGATCGAGCAAGTTGCATCCCTGAAATGAAGCATGGTCGTTTATCTGGATGCGGTCTGCGATATAGGTGCACCTGTTATATTTAGTGCTACTGTCAAGCTTAACCACCCACCAACTTTAGAATCCGTCAAACTGTGCCCTGGGGGGGATGCTACTTTTGACGTTGAATAATAATACTTCCCGTAGTGACAAATCTGATGACCCATGGCAGTTTGGATTCGGATGGCCGAGATATACTTCACGACTTTGGTTCTTTTCATGGCACTATACTTCATGCACTTCTAAAACTCTAAATACTCGGAAGCCGCTAATCTAATCCTCACAGGGGATCTCCACCGTCGCAAAATTTATCCCGCTTGTTTGTATTTTAATCCCGAAATGAGATTCTCTGTATGCTGCAATCGAATGCTTCTTGTGCAGACCATGAACTTGGAGGACCTGCTGCCCTTGAAAACTATATGTGATAACACATTGCATAGATCGATCCAATAACCAATAAAACCGGCTCCCAAACATTTAAACCACACAACAACATCTCCAAACAAATATTGTGAGAACAACCTCATGGTAACATCATCATGAACAATCTCAAACTGATCAACAAATTTCTCAAAGGCCTCCAACTGCCTCTCAGATGTAACATGATCCTCTCCAGAAAATCGAGGAAGATACTTAAAGGAATAAAGAGGGTAGGGATGCAGGTGATGTGGTAGCCTTAATTGTTTAAACATCTTGTCTCTAATCTTAGCTTGAAAACTTGTGGGTTGAATATGGGATTTAACAAGAATATGGGAATGTCCAACAATAATAACAGAAGGTAATGAGATTCGAGAAGGTTTTGAATCATTTTCAACCACCATAAGGTTATAAGGGTGATCAATTTCAAGAGGAAATCCAATAAAAATCTCACTTTTATGAATAGGCTGAGGTGAAGACACAAGATCAACATCTACAACACAAGAAGAGGGCATGTCTTATTCTTCCAAGGATGGATAAATAAAGGAAGACTTATTATCATCTGAATAGACAAAGCAGAGGATAATCCTTTTTATATGTAAAGGGAAAGAGAGAAATGAGCTGATAAAGAAGAACAAGATTCCACGAAAAAATCTCATAAACTGATACCTCGTCATCCCCTTTGGTATGGTCATATTTATGTCAATAGGATCCTCCCCAGTGGATTCTTTGATTGTGGAGTTGCCAGGTGCAAACTGCAATCTTCAATGGTACTGATTTCCGATGCAACTTCAGAATCAATATTTCTTTGCCATTATATCCCAGGGAAATGTCTTCAATTCGTTCCCTGACAATGACACCATGAATGTTATCATTGAGAGTCACCCTCAGATTGTGGGAGGATAAGCCCAGTACCCATCAGAGTTATTTGGTGGATGTTGGATTTATATGAGTGAAGGTCAAAGGACAAAACTCAATATATGAATGATGTTTCAACACATAACTGGACAAGAAATGCATAGGGAAGTGAGGGAAACATTAACTTTAGTTAGTGAATTGAGTTTAAGTGTGAGCAGAGGGAACACTTAGTGAGAAAGATGGACAATACTACTATGGGCATAGAGCTTTCAAGAAACTTGGAGAAGAAAAACTCAAACCCAAGATCACTCTTGAGCTCAAGCTTCAGACACTAAAATATGTCCAAACAACAAAACCATAAGCAACATCATAATCAAACCTACATTATTATGCAACTACAACAACTCAACTAGATCCTCCATGCTTGAGCCATTCAATGTGAGAGGGAATAAGATAACAAGGAAGTTGACTAAAACTGGTCACGATACCACTGTAATCAAACCTACATTACAAGAGCATCACAACCCTCGACTGGATCCTCCATGCCTGAGTGTTTTAGCAGAATTTTTACAGAGAAATGAAAGAAGTTGATTTATGTTAATATGAAAGTCTCAAATTTGATACATAACCAGAGAACAGTTATGGCATAAAAACATTACAAAATAGGGAGCTTTGCTCAACCAGTTGATGACCTTAACAAAATATCAAAACTACCTATTTATACTCAGAACATTCCTCGACTATCAGGAGTCTAATCTGATCACTAGATTCAAAATTTTGTGTCTCAACAGTCTTCTGTCAGAATATGCATGTATCCCTCTGTGAGACACGAGCTCAGATCGGCATGGGCCTGTGGGAAAATCTGTCCATAGGGGTACCACGGGCTGACGGTTCAGTCCCCACGACTGGGCCTTCCATGCCTTCCATTTATGGAGTGAGCCAAGGTTTCAACTACCGTCTCTACTTTCATTAAATTCCTTCTCTCGAGAACTCAACGAGATTAAATGCTCAGGGGGTGGCCACGTGGTTCTCTTAGATATGATGCTATATAAGCACGCGATTGCGGGGCCGTCAAAATAACTTTGGAATCACACCACTTTTGGGCCCGTAATCCACCACCTTCTGCCATTTATCACTTTCTCCAAACCATGGTTTCAATTGTGGGACCTCTTAATAAAACTATCACCTGAGTATGTTGTGTCCCTGCAATGCACTGTGGTCGTATATCCGGCCCCGATCTGCAATCTGGATGCACCCGCTAGATTTAGTGCCACTGCCAAGCTTATTCGCCCACCAACTTTATAATCTGCCAAACTATGCCTTGCGGGGGGAGGGTGCTACTTTTGAAGTTGAACAATACCACATCAATGGATCAGATCTACCTCCCTCAAATCGATGGTTGATATCTGCTTCAGGTCTCCGGAAAAATCAAATATCAAACCTCCTTTGCCTTCAACTTCTTTTTCCCAGAGCTATGGATTTGACGACGCATGGCCCCCTGAGATCGATGACTGAGATTTTATTTGGGTCTCTGGACTCCAGGAAAATCAAATATCAAATCTCCTCTTCCTTCAACTTCTTTTACCCAGAGTTATGGATTTGATGACGTGTGGTCCCCTGAGATTGACGGCTGAGAATTACTTTGGACCTTTATCTGGAGTTCACGGATCTATGCCATATGTCCCCTAAGATTGACGTCTAAGAATTACTTCGGACCTTTGTCCGGACTTCATAGATCTATGCCATATGTATCATGGATCTTCCTTTAAGTAAATCCTCCGGAGATAAGGATCTGATGACGCGTGGCCCTCACGGATCAACGATCTAGGTTCAATTCGAGCCTTCGGCACTTCATGACTTTGGCACTTTGGGACTTTGACACTTCGACACTTTGGGACATTTTCACTTCGGGACTTCAGCGCTTTGGGACTTCAACACTTTGCAAATTAAGGAGAGGTCAAACTTGCATATCAGACATTGGGAATCAATGTTTCTAAAGAATCTAGTGAAAGTTACAATAAGGATAGTAGAGAAAATTATATGAGAAAGAAGTGGGGGATTGAGAATTGATTCAATCATGTAGATAGCCCTCAATGTAAAGAGG
>JASDQU011402796.1:8537-21743 GCA_032191745.1 Picea mariana | reverse complement strand
GGGGGGGGTCTAAGTTAACAAGGAAACGCCACGATAGTGGGGGGATCGCTCTCAACCCCCCCCCTGTTAAAGGCAGAATGTCAAGGGGTCCAATATGGATCTTGAGCCGTAGATCTGAGCGCACCAAGATCAGTCACTTATATCTACGTGCCCCTTAGTATAACGCGCTCGAGAACCAAAAATTAGGATAAGTGTGTTTTTGGCCCACTTCTTGTCATTTTCCACTATGGTGTCTTTTCCTAAGGAAAGAAAAACACCCCCTTACAAACATTATGATAACATTTGGCTCCATGGGGAATGGCTTTCTCCCTTTGAGATGCTAAGAACTTGCAGCTTCAATCGCCTTACTGTTGGGTTGTGGAGTCGGTCGATAAAACATAAAGAAAAGAGATATTTACAATGACATGGAGGAGCCATGCATGGCTCAAACAAAGAACTTCTTCAAAAAATGGCCATTGACAGGGCCACCAAAAACCTCATCACCCTCCAAATTCTGCAATATGTAAGTTTTATTTGGAAATACCTCATAAACTTTGAAGGGTCCAATCTAGAGGGCTTCAAATTTTCCATGCTTTCCCTTGTCTTGTTTGGGTGCATCCCATTTGAGTACTAGATCTCCCAGCTGGAAATCCTTTTTACTGCTCTTCCTGTCAAAGGCCTACTTGATCTTCTGTTGACGTTCATGTGCTTTTTCCAACAACTACTCTCTAGTCTACTTCACTTCTACTAGTTGTTGTATTCTTATGATCATATCATCAGGCTCCCCTTGGTAGTCTTGGAAGAATTTTTCCATTGGCAAGGCGAGTTGAGAAGGAAATATGGCCTCAACTCCATACACGAGTTGAAAAGGAGAGACACCCAGAGATATCTTTGTTGTCACTCTGTCAGCCCACAAAGCAAATTTGAGCTTTGAATCCCATGCTTTCTTCTTTTCCTCTAGCAGTCTTTTGATAATATTTATAAGGCTTTTGTTAGAGGACTCTGCTAGTCCATTTCCTTGGGGATAGTAGGGGGTGGAGTGGATCAATTAAATTTTGAACTTCTCACATAATTTTACCAATGGTTCAGCCTTGAAGGATGCAGCGTTGTCAATGGTGATTATGTTTGGACAACCAAACCTTGCCATAATATCTTCAAGGAAACCAATGACTACTTTGTGCGAAGCACTCCTTGTGGGGATAGCTTCTATCCATTTGGTGAAGTAATCTGTTGCAGTTAAGATCCATATTTGTTGACCACTTGAAGTAGGATGAACTTCCCCAATGAATTCCATCCCCCACTACTGAAAGGGTCCTAAAGTTATCACAGGATTCAATGGCAAATACTTGAGTTGTTGCTTCCCAGCAAACTTTTGACATTTAACACAAGCCCTAATTTTCTCACAGACATCAATGAATAGAGTAGGCCAAAAATACCCAGCCCTGAGAATTTTATAGGTTGTGGTTCTCCAGAAGTGATGTCCCCCACATAGGCTGTCAAGAAAATCAAACATAATTTCTTGGGCCTCTATTGGGACTAAACATCTTTCGATTACTCCTAGAGGGTCTTTCCAATACAAAACTTGGTTAATAAGGCAATATCTAATTTCCTTGATATTTAAGGCTCTAGCCTTGCTCTTCCTTGTTCCATCAGGGGGGCTTAACTCTTGCAGAAAAAATATAATGTCTTTGTACCAAGCACATTATGCCAATGGAGGGCTATCCTGAGAACTTTTATTAGACAACTCAGCTCTCTGATTTTATGAGAAAGTGTTGATGAAGTTAATCCCTAGAGCTCTACAATTATATTCAGCTAGTAACTTGGCTAAACCTTGGCCTTTAACTAGATTAGTGGGTTTTACTTCAAGATAAAATTCAAGGATTTTGGCAATCCACTTACTCCTTCTTCCATCTATGTCAGGCTGAATGAGAATGTCCTTCACAGAGGCTAAAGGAACATATGCAATGATCTTTGAATGCAGGACATAGACTCTGAAATCTTTGAGAGCTTTGACCAAGGCATAGGCTTACTTATTCATGATGTCATATCTGGTCTCAGTGTCCCTCAATGCTCTGCTAAAAAAGGAAATAGGTTGTTCCAGACCTTCAGCATTCTTCTGTAATAAAACAACTGCTATTGTATCAAAAGAAGCAAATGAAAAAATCATAAAATCCTTGGAATAATTAGGACTGGTAAGCATATGTGCCTCAGTCAATGCTTTCTTGATTTGGTTGAAAGAATTTATGGACTCGGCAGTCCATTTCACTTCATTCCCCTTCATGAGCATAGTTGTGATGTGATTTACCAATTCACCAAAATTTGAAACAAACCTTCTTAGAAAATTAATTTTTGCCAGGAAGAATTGTACTTCCTTCTTGGATCTGGGAAGCGATAGGGTTTGGATAGCTTCCACCCTGCTTGAGTCAATTCTCACCCCCTCATTTGATACTATGTGCCCCAGTAATTTCCCTTATTTCATGGAAAACAATGATTTCTTGGGATTAAAGGAGAGACTGAACCTTCTACATTTTGAAAAGACCCTTCTCAAATGTTCACAATGTTCTTTATCAAACTTGGAGAAAAATGTAATGTCATCCAAATAGATGACCACAAATTTATCCCTTTCTCCAATGAAGACGATGTCCATGGCTCGTTGAAAGGTTTCCCCTGCGTTCATCAATCCAAAAGGCATATTGGCATACATGAATGTGCCCTAAGGAGTGGTGAAGGTTGTCTTTTCTCTATCTTGAGGCAGGACATAGATTTGATTGTAGCCAGAAAATCCATCAATCATGGAAATCCTAGATGCCCCTGTCACCTTCTGCAATATATGTTCCATCTTTGGCAAAGGGTAATTGTCCTTCTTAGAGCTTATGTTCAGGTTTATGAAATTGACACAAAGCATGATTTCTCCACTTTTCTTTCTCACTGGGACCAAGCTAGCCACCCACTCTAAATATATCAAAGGGACAATTATTTGGGAATCCAACAACTTCTTTACCTCCCTTTCCATAATAGGCAACAGTATAGGATTTATTTGTCTTAATTTCTGCCTAAATGGTTTGGCCTCCTCCTTCAATGGGATCTTGTGCTCAATGACACTTGTGTCGTATTTTTTGAGGTCTTCATAGGTCCAAGAAAACACATCAGAAAATTCCCTTAATAGCTCAACATACTCGGCCCTTTCCTCCCTTGACAAGCTGCTTGACAACTTGACAAACTTTGGATCTTTCTCTGTGTCAATATTGCACTCAGCTACCTCAACATCTTTATCTGCAGCTTTACCCTCTATTGCCACATCATTTCTGTCAAATAATCTTTCCAAAGGGCAACTGAACTATATGATGATTAGAAATTTTGTTTAGAAAAACATCAGCCTGAGGATTTAGTTTAGAATCAAGATCTTGATCAATGTGTAGTGTAGAAAACTCATCAACAGTCTCCAGGAATCTTCTGATCTCAAGATCATCCTCAAACACTTTCCAATGCTTAACATTGTCAGGTATAGAGGGTATATATTTCACTTCTACATCATACTTGAGTTTAGGTGGTAGAGGGACTTTGAAATTACTTGTTGAAACAGCCAGAGAATCATCCATGACATTCTCTTCTCTCGGAATAAATGAAATGTTGAAAGCTAGGAAGAAACTATCAATTAGGTCCCACACTTCATTCCTATAAGATCTGAGTCTAGGATGCTTGGCTTGATAAATGTTTCTGATCTGATGGACAATTAACTCAGTGTCCCCAAACACTGATAGCTTTTCAATTCCCATATCTTTTGCAGCCCTCAAACCCAAAACAAGAGCTTCATACTCTGCCACATTATTGGTAGCTTCAAATTCTAACTTGTAGGACAGAGATATAATTTCTTGAACAGGAGAAACAAGGACTACCCCGGCACCAACACCTTCTCTGGATGAGGTTCCATCAAATAACATTTTCCAAACAGAGGTAACCAGAGGGGAATCATCATGTAGAGTGAGGGACTACTTTCTGATTTCCATAGGGAGTTCAGGGGCATCGGTGAGCTGCAATAAGCTAGAACCCATATTAGTATCTAGTGCAAAAATAGGATGATTGGTGGGGTATGCTTCATCACTAATAGTATAGGCCAAATGAGCCTCTCTGTATAGTCTCCTATGCTCCCCCCCAAACGTAGGAATGGTAGCGTATGTGAGGTCAATTTGCAAAGTTCCCCCAAGTCATTTTATCCAAGAGCTTGACAACAGCATGCCAGAATTGGGGGGAACATCGGCTACCACAATATCCATCATTATACTTTTCATGGGCAGCTGAAACAATGTCACAACCAGATCCTTGATGACACCAAGACATTGTACCTTCCTTGAATCAAAAGAATACAAATCATGATAAGCTTTTGTAATTTCTAATCCAAGTTCATCCATGAAATTTTTGGGCATGAGATTATGAGATGCCTCTGAGTCCATCAAACAATTATGCAGCACCTTTTCATGTATGTTCAGTGAGGTGTAGAAGGGAGGGGATGAAACATCTCTATCTTCTATCAAGGGACCTAGAATGATTGTTGGATTTTCATCTTGAAGTTTTATTGAGTCTATGGAACAAGATGAAGGCTCAGGCTGCAATAGCTTAGAGAGGGATATTTAAAATCTTCATGTTTGACCAGCTCTAAAAGGGGTATAGGAATTCTGATCTTTCAAATTTCATGCTCAAAGTTAAAATAGGAGGGGGTCTTTAACACTTCTCTCACTTCTGGGATGAGACCTTTGGCTACTGGTGGGGGGTTCTGTGTTTTCTTCTCCTTGTTGTTGTTTGTTGCATCCTTCGTAGGATTCTCTACTCTGGAAGGCTGATCAGGGATGTCAGACTTCCCTTCTTTCTTCTTAGACCTGAGATTATATTTATGGGTAATATTATTGGTCTCCTCCCCTTTACTCATCTCATTTATTTGGTTTTCCATGAGAGACTCCTCATATGTAGATTGGGTCAAATGGGGGAATGGGGAGGTGTCTCCAAGGAAATGGATTTCGAGATCAAGCTCTTCTTCCTCCCTATCCTCATCAGTAACGAGGTTATTTTGGAGAGGGGTTTGGATTTTCTGATCATCCCTATCTTTGTTTCTAGGCTCTCTGGGGAGTATCTAAGGGGTATTGTTTGGTCTTCTGAAGTTGCCTCTGTTATCATCATTTAGGGCACTCTTATAACCTTGCTTCCCCTCAAATTTCATCTTCTCCATCTCTGCAGAAATATATTTTACCATCTTGGTCAATTCATCTACTTGAGGGTGGGATACAGAGGAACCTAAGGTTGAAGCTTCAGATCTCCCTCTTCCTCTGTCTCTATCAATTTTATTTCTGAGTCTGTCAACTACCAACACATTGGATTCTACTTCCAGGGCTGCATCTTGCATATGAGCCAAGGAAGTAGATCTTCTTTCTCTTAACAGAAGGTAGAAATTAGGATCAAAAGCACTAGCATAAGTAATTTTATCAGAGGCTTATGTAGGCTTTATCTCAGCAGGGATCTTATTGTACATTTTGTTGAATCTTTTTGAGAAATACGAGATAGACTCTCCCTCCTTTTTCTTTAGGGACCCAAACTCTGTGATATAATACATAAAGTATTTTTTATCCCCCCATTGTCTCAAGAAGACATCATCTAAAGCCTTAATCCCATTAATGGATCCAGGGGTTAATCCTTTAAACCATTTCCTAGCCTCACTATTAAGGCTCTGGACAAAAACTCTCATCCACACATCCTCATTTTCAATATTCAAATTGTTTGCATAACTGTAGAAGGCAGCAAGGTACTCTTCGATAGTTATGTCTTCTTCTCAAATGAACTTGGGCATGTATTTCAGGTAATCTCCAGCAAGGAGAGCATTCATGGGTTGAGGTAAGATCAGGGGGGCGTATCTCACAACTACTATGGCATCCATCATGTTCCTAGGGGGATTAGCACCTGCCAAAGGGATGATAGATGGAGGAGAAACAAGAGGAGATGTAGAATGAACAGGGAGGATGGGACTAAGTCTCCGGGAGGAAAAGGAAGCAGCAAAGGGTTTGAGGAAAAAGCTACAGGGCTTGAGGGAACAGAGGTTTCCCTTTCTGCAAAATCAGCAAATCTAATAGGAGGAGGAGTAGTGAAACTGGGAGAGGGGAAATCAGCAAGAAAACTCCCAAAATTTAAACTTATAGAAGCTCCAACAGATGGTGTAATAGGAAAATGAGAAAAAACTATTATAGTTGCTATAGGAGAACAATGAAAATTACCAGAATTGCCTGGTTCAGTAGTAGAAGTGCCCTCCTAGAGGGTCTTTTGTCTTCTGATAATTTTCTCTGGATCAGCTTCAGGTGTCACTAAAGGCAGTTATGGAGTAGACCTCGTGTGTCTACCTCTAGAAGCCACAGCTAAAATAGTGGATTCGCCTCAATGGAGTCACCAGGTGCAGGTTGCAATCTTCAAAGGTTCTGATATCTAATGCACCTTTAGAATCAAAAGTTTGTTGTCGTTCTATCCAAGGGAAAATATTCAATTCATCCCCAGCAGCGGCACTAGAAATGTTAGCACTATAAGTCATCTCTGGATTGCAACAGAGGTAAGCCTAGTACGCATCAGTTTTATGTCACATAGAGTAAATTTAAGGGGGGTCTAATGGATGAAAACTCGGGATAGTATCACTTTAACTCAAAAAACTGGGTTGGTATGCATAATCAAGTGAGGTCTCGATCTAAATTCAGTCAGTAAATTGGGTATAGCAATGAGTGGTAAGGAATAACATTGAGAAAGGTGTGGAGGTCTGCTATGGACATCCGGTCTTCCAATAGCCAAGGAAGAGAAAAACTTAGAAGACAAGATCCTCTTGTCTCATAAATTCAAGAAACTAAAAACATCACAATAGCACTGTAATCAAACATACATTAAAAAACCATCGTAACAACTCGACTGGATCGTCCATGCCCGAGCATTCAATATCAGAGGCAAAAAAGATGAGAAAGAAGGTTGATTGTTATTAGACAAGAAGTCTCAAAATGTCATACATAACTAGAGAACCAGAGGCTTTACTAAAAATTTACAAGTGGGAGCTTTGCTCAACCATCGACACTAACAAAATATGAGAGAGACTCCTATATACTCGGAACCAAACAACCGAAGCCTTCCTGAACCTTCTCATTGAAGGCATTACATCTGCATGTTTCCTGGAAGACTATACATGTAATCTCCCGTCAGACGTGAGCTTCAATCACATGTAATCTCTCTTAATCATGGACCTACAGAGGAGCCAACTTGCTGACAGTCCTTCCTCGGGCTTTCTATTTATGGTGGAAATGACGTTCAACCACCACCACCTGCTTCAATAACTGCCTTTCTCAAGGTCGGGGAGGCCCAAGTCAACTTGCACCTGTGGAACTTAGCAGCCTCAGCATTCTTCCATATGGATCTGAGTCGAATGCTTGTGGGGGAGGCCTGACAGCGGACGTGATCACTGGTGAAGTGATTGGAGCGTTAGGCATGGGAAAGCGAACAAGGAATGGCCAGGTGGACAGTTGTGGATGGGAAGAGGAGACTGAGGGTAGCATGGGGGCCATAGAGGCTGGGCTAAGGTGTAATGGGATGGAAGTGATGTGGCACAGGAATATGACGAGGAAGCAGGGGGGAGGCCGTGAGGCGATAGGTAAGGGAGTGGGAACATGACACAGGTGGAAGTGGCGCGAAGCAAAGTGGTGGAGGTGGAAAAAGATGAGAATGGGGTATGCGACAGTTGGGATGGTGAGTGGAGGACAGATGTGGGAAGATAAAGGGGAGAAACAAAACAGGGGGAAGGGACATGCATACGGGAGTGCTAGTGGANNNGAAGTGCCACTATAGTGGGGGGCCCGTGCTCAAAAACCACCAACCTTCCCCCCCCCTGGGGTTAAAGGTAGAATGTCGAGGGGGATCCAATATGGATCTTAAGCCATAGATATGAGAATGCCAATATCAGCCACTCAAATCTACACAGCCCTTAGTATAACGTGCCCAGGCACCAAAACTTAGGATAAGTGGGTTTTTGGCCCACTTCTTGTCATTTTCCGCTATGGTTTCTTTTCTCAAGGAAAGAAAAACACCCCCCTACAAACATTGTGATAACAACTTCCATATCCACTATGTCACACAATACCTTCTCACTAAATTTTCCAATCTAAAAACTCAACAAACATTGCTCAGTCACAGTCACTTGCTATCCTCTTTTCAACCATGAGACCTTATATGGATTCAAATGTGGAATGATTTTCAATTTCAATTTCTCCATTTCTTTTATGGATACTAAATTTTATGTACTTCCGCCATTGATGACAAGATGACAACATTTATCCTGAATTTTTCATTTAGTTTCGATCACTCTCTTTCTATGTTCAGGTTCTTTTGTTTCCTTTGTCTCAGGATCGAATGATATTATTTTGAACATCAATTTTTCTCCTTGTCTTTGTTAAAGTACTTCCACATTTCCACCAAAAATTGTTGTATCATCTACTTAGGTAAATTGTATTCTAGCTTCATTTATTCTTGTTGCATTTTACCTTCCAGACTTTCCAATGATTTTTTACCCTCTCCTCCACATATATAGCATGTAATCACATACTTTCCTATGCCAAAACCTCTGCCTCTTCCAGCGCCACTTCTTCTTCTTGTATTTTGAATGTTTGTCACTTCTGCCTCTTTTTCACTGCTTCTAGCAACACTTTCTCTTCATTTTCCTCTAGTTCCTTTTCCTAGGAACTTATGTTTCAACCTTATATCAATATTTTCTTCCACCTTCAAATAAACTTGATAGGATTCATCTACATTATGAAATTAATGCATACTCATTTCATCATGAATATGATACTTCAATCCATTTGCATAGTTTTCCACTCTTTGGTATTCTGGTTCCTTTATTCCCGACCTAAGAGATAGTTTGAAAAAATATCTAGTATAGTCCCAGACAGATGTTTCTTTATACCTCAAAGTTTTCACTTATTTACAAAAAATTTGTTGGTAATCGACATGAAGGAATTTCTCCTTCATTTTTCTCACCATCTTCCTCCATGTTCTAATCTTCTCCTATCATTTATCTACCTTGTCATTTTGCATCATATCCCACCAAAGTGTTGCATGACCCTTTATCTTGTTCATAGAGAATTGAACCCTATTAGTATCCTGAACATTTTCATACTCAAAATATCATTCAATCTCTCCTATCTAGTCAATGATAGTCTCTACTTTCAAACTACCATCATAGCATGCAACTTCCACCTTTGCACAACCTTTGTCTTTCAGAAAAGATATTAAATGTATCGCTTGGTGTACTTCCTCAACATTTTTCTCTTTTTCTTCAAGATCATCCATTGATTCTGAATCTGTTTAAGTATCTCCAAACCTTATGTTTTCTAGTTCTTCTATACTCCTTCACAATTCCATTAATTCTTTGTTTTTAGCACCTCCTCGTGCTACTCCTACTCTTCATGGAAATATCCTTACAAGTCATCTTGAAACCCTCACGGGCCTTAATTTTGAGCATAGTTTCCCACAACTTAGGAGCTAAACCATCTCTAATACCAATTGATACAGTCACCCTAAGTGCACAACTAACAACTACTATTATTGAAATAAATTGACAGCTTAACGAATGCCATGAGGAATTTAATAGTCACAAGAAAAGGAAACAAGAAAAACCATTTAAATAGGGACTCGAGATTGTTTATTAACAAGAAAGAAAATTGATCTCATTACATCACCAACATATCTAACACGGTAATCCTTCTAATTCAACGATTGATATGTTTTTTCTATTCCACATCATGAATCCAAAAATTGGTGTTGCAACCTCTATATTTTTTCTTGTGTCGATGTCCCTTTCCATTCCTCCTCCTCCAACTCTTTTTTCCCCTGAATTATTCCTCTCTTTATTTTTCTTTCCTCGCCACCCAAACTATCCCTTAAATTGTTTCTTTCTTTTCCTTTCCTAGCAACCAAACCATCCCTTCAACCATTTATTTATTTTCCCCAAGATCAGTTGGACGCTGGGTGGTTTCAATAATCCAACTTCTTCCTCATTTCCATCCAACCACATCCTCTTTCATTTGTCTATCATATTCTACAAAATCCTACCAAACCACATGGAGTATGCCACATCATAACCTGCAACAACATAATTGGTTTTGTACTCCCTTGGGATTGTAATACTTCACTGTGTTGCAACAACTAGGATTGTGCACGGTGTTGCAACAATTGGAAATGTGGCACACTGTTACAATAAATGGAATTTAGCACAGTATTGCAGTAACTAGAACTATGTCACAATGTTACAATAACTAAAATTTATCACCTTGTTGCAATAATTGGAATCTCAACACTTTACATGTGGAAGCACCATGAGTAACAATGTTTAACGTGTTGCAACAACTGGAGTTTTAACACTTTTTTCACCCTACATTAGCTAACTTGAATTTAAAATTATTCTGGTTGATGTGGATCACTTGAGGCCAAATATGCTCCTACATTACATCCTTTCCTTTATCAACTTAGGTTTTTCTTCTGTAGAAGGACCATAAACAAATCCCTTCCCTCTTGCAACACTTTTGGATCTACATTGTTTCTTGTAGAGCCCTTTTTTCCACATCTCCAACCTACCTTTAAAAAAAATTTGGTAGATTTAGATCTACCCCTAGATTTAGATCTCCCATTTAAGGACTCATATTTATTTCTTTCTCGAGAGCATCCTCTTGCAAATAAGGCCTTTGTTCTATGTCCTTCCATATTTTTCCACCTCATCTCCTCCGAAAACAAGGATGAGACCACATCATCAAAGATTAACATAGTTGCATTATTGCTTATGGCTACAACCATACTATCCCATGAGTCTGGTAAAGAGAACAATAAACCAATACACTTATCTTCATCAAAAATATTAATATCAACATACAATAATTGACTTACCATAGTATTGAAGGTGTTCAGACAATTTGTCACTGAGTCTCCATCTTTCATCCTTGGGTTGTACAACTTCTTCTGCAATAACAATTTTTTTACCAAGGACTTAGAATGATACAAATCCCCTAACTCATCCCATAATGCCTTGGTTGTAGCTTCCCCTGGCACATTGAATAATACTGAATCTGAGAGACACAACTGGATTGTGCTCTTCTCCTTCTGATCCAACTTTTCCCAGTCTTCTGTTGAAATTCTTGTAGATGCAGTACCTAGATCCACAGTGATCCATTGATATTTTTCCACAAATATATCTTCCATGTTGAGCTTCCACAACTCAAAACTTTTCCCATTAAATTTCTCGATCTCTATTTTTGAATTGCTCACCATTTTTTTTCACCTAAACAATTGATACCACAGAGCTTCTAGTGTAACAAGGTTTATCATAGATATGAGACAAACCCATGACCGCAAAGGCATCCCCCTGAAGCCAATAATTGCTATGATGCCAAATATATATTTTAACATTGTACAATTAATTAATGCAAATAGATTCTTAATAAAAATAAAAAAGATACAATGGCATACACACATTACACAAATATTTTACCCTGGAAACCCAAACTGGGAAAACCGACAACATGTTTAGAGCCACACCTCTAATTCTTTATTCATCATATATATATATATTCATTATTTACTATACAATATATTTAGGATCCGACGACATCCAAAACTCGTAATCCATTGAATTGGATTAGTCAGCAACCCTAATTCCTTAACCTAAGTTAGAAAACCATCGACAAAAACCATGTGCTAAAAAAACGCTAAAAACGGACACAAAAACCAAAAAAAAAACAATTTTTGGGGTGGAGCCCTCGAACCCCCAAGAAGGGGGGCTCCCACCCCCCTGTCACCCCCTCACATGCCTGGTGCAACACGGACACTAGGTTTGGTTGCATAAATAATATAACACATACACAACATCTTCTTGGATCTTTGCATTACAAGAAGTTGTATCCATTGTGGATGATTTCTAGTTCTCCACAAGACATGAATAACTTCCTATGATACCAAATTGATCCATAATTGACTATCCTATGGTAACAAATAATTCTTCACACATATCTTCTACTCCATATGTTAATATTGATTCAATGTTCAATTACTAAGGATTAACATAGATAAGCCTAAATTTTGGTCATCTATTACAATAATGTTGCAATCTGCATCCTTGAATATTATGTTGACCGTGCATAAAACTTTACTTTCTGCTACTATAATACCAGATATCAAATATCAATGATGATATTCAGGCTTCAAGATTCAAAGACCTATCAATCATAAAAATCAATCAAGATTTAGGTAATTCTAACATAGCAACTGGTCCCCTCAAATCAAATGAACTATTGGGATGTTAATCAATAGAATGGGAATTTTTAGACATGGCAGTTGTTCACTTCCACATGCATTGTTAAACATCAATATATTGGCGGTTTTTCAGGCATATCTTCATAGAATCTTGGTTCAACAATTTCAGATTGAATATAATAACAATTATTGTTTTGTTATTGGTACAATTATTCAGACTTGTGTTTGAGGGGGGGGATGTTAGACTGTAAGTCCATAGACAATCACAAAGTCCGAGACCACGTTGATATGAGTTATAAACCTTATATAGATTTATGAGGTGTTTTCATGATCCATTGATGATTTGTCAATGAGATCTAGATATAGAAGTGGTCCAATCCATATACTATAAATTTAGATCATGAGATCAATACAATGTGTTGAGAAYGACATAAATCCTTTTCCATCAATTCTTGTCTCATCTTTATTGTGCTCTAATTATTAACACTTTATGCTCAATGAATCTATGTAATCATAGCAATGATTATTCTTATGTTCAAACTTCTAGATTTGGTTGGTTCATTCTATGGAATTTTTCAAGCAAATACATATCAAGGAGCTGATATTGGATCTCACACGACTAGAAAACAACACGATGAATGATTTGAGGTTCAAATACTTTATATTGGTAAAACTTATCCAGTAATTTGAGTGATTCCCAAAATGTTTATATGATGTTGCAAATGAATGATTTTTTTTTCATAAACTTAATTAACCAATATAAAGCATACAATTACTTCAGGGATAGTCTATCCTAAAATGTATCGTCTTCTTCTGACACTTTCTTTCAAAGATGTTCTATGGGTCTTCATAATCACTTAGGAGGAGGATAATGTGTCAAAGTTTGACACTTTCAAACAATTAGTGAAAATAATGACAAAG